>MJUU01007464.1:143784-156645 GCA_002080025.1 Modiolus philippinarum | reverse complement strand
AGACAAAAACCATATAGCAGACTGTCATGTACTACTCAAGACCAACCTATATACCAAATATCATTGACCTTCCATTTATAGTTACTGAGAAAATGACCTAATCACAAAAACTTATCATGAAAGTTTACGCCGCCGCCGCCGTCATACTTTGTACGCATATGTCTCGCTTTCCGCGCCTTTCGTCGCGGGCGAGACAAAAAATATACCACAAGTTTCATAACGAAAGCATTTCGACAATTTTTGAGATTATCCTGATTATTTATATTCCTACGAGTGAAACAAATATTTTCGTTTAGATGAAATGTACTAGATAATTGTTTAATTTCTCATGACAAGAAATTAAACTAGTTTATTAATAGCAAATGGATTTGGGTGCATTATAAACGCCTCGAACTGTATATTCAAGCCTATTCGGCACCTCCTTTTTAGTTTCAATCCGCGATCACTTTAAAGCCTTTTAGCACCCCGATTCCCTCTTTAAACTATGTTCAAACATTTTCACCATTTCAGGACAATAGTATGTAACGTTTTCCCAAATTATTCAGTAAATTACTGTATTATTTACATTTTTAAGTAGACTTTTTAACCTGTTTTAAAGTTTCCCACCTTACATATTATCTATTTTTATCCAATTCAAGCTGAACTGATAGCTAAGCTGTTCTGTTTGAACACCAAAAACTAAGATTTGTGGTAGTTGAAATCTTGGATTAATGATAGGTCCTAAAATATCACAATTGGTAAAGAACAATCAAGTTATCATGTACTATCAGACTTGCCTACCCCTCTTGGTCAAAAATGGCAAGTCACTTTCTAATGTAATAAAACATGCTTTAGTACAGAAACTACACCTTTCAGTGAAAGGCACATTGTTGATTTACACTATACTCCCATCAAGAATACAATTTTCTGAGATGGAATCTCAGAATTCTTGTCTTAAAAGATCATTTTTACATTATTTTTATTACCAGAAATGCCGATTTTTACTATAATGTACAGAACCGCAATAAAATGACGGGCCAAACCTGAAAATTTTCACGAAATACTGCAATTTGACCGAATCAGAAGGAAATGGTTAACCATCGTAAGGGCGTAAGATGACTTTGAAAATGGTAAGCCTTACGCCAAAATCATAATGGTAGGCAAGTCTGTACTATTAATATCAGGTGTCTGAAATCAGTTTTCAAGGATTCATAAAAGATTTTCCCTTAGGATCCAATCAGATGATTCAGATAATGCCACCAGGCCTAGTTAATATCAACTTGATTTGTGAAACAGTTTTCATGAATTACCAATTTACAACATTTTCCCACAGAGTCAATGTTAAGATTAGCAGTGGCAGCTATATTGTATTTATGATTGGTTTTAAATTCATACATTTGTTTAATGAAAACGATGTTTCCATGCCCAATTGATATCAACTTGATGAATGATATAGATTGCAATCAAAAGATCCAACGTAAAACAAAAATGTGTGCTGGCTTTCACATTGCATTCATGATCAGCACTCTTAATTTCACATTATGTAGAGCACCATCATATTACCATGCCTAGCCATAGTTGCCAACCTCTGACAATGAAAAATCATGTCATGTTAAAAAGCGTGTTAAAACGTGTGACATACTTTCGGATTATTGAACAAAATTTATATAAAATTAAATCGCCATTATAAACGCCCATTGTACCAAACATTTGCCTGTTTTACTGACTTTAGAACTACCTGATTAGGTACATATTCAAAACAATTACAAGTTTGGTTGAATTTAAAAGTCAATAAGGCAAAAGTTCACAGAGTTCTCAGCCTTGTCCTTGATGATTACATCATTCAACAAATTTTTTGTAGCTGGCAAGGAGGAAATGGGCTTAGACCCATTTTGACAGGTAAATGGTTTCAAATGAGCCCTAGCTTTTGTATATCTGACTATATCACTTTCTGTAAATGATCCAATATAAATGTGTAAACTGCATAGCCCCCTACTCCACAATCACTTTCTTTGACTTCATCAAACTCGGAGTCCCAAATTTTGTTTTGGTATCACTGATCAGGTACAAAAATATCTTTTTCTATTTGCACTCGTGTCTTTAGTCGTGTACCCAACCAAGAAATTTATTGAAACGATTTAAAATCAGCTGTTTGGCCGAATCGAAATTCGCAATTTACTGTACAGTAATGAAAAGTCAGGAGAATCATGGGATCGATAGCGCTAATAACCAACAAGAGCTGTCGCCGAATGGCAGCCAAAGATACCCCCCGCTCACTGTACCATGAATCGATATGTAAGTGCAAATAAAGTTGGTGTGGACACAAGACAGGTGTGGACACAGTACAAGTGAGGACACAATACAAGTATGGACACAATGATATAATCTTCAAGAAAAAACTTTTCCCATGGGTTCAAATGAAAACACTCAGTCTTAATCAGACAAATATAAAATTCCCCTTTTTTCAGCCTATTTGACATTTAACATATCTACATATAGTGTTCTTCCTTTGTCCAAAGTTTCATCAAAATCCTTCAGTGGATTAAGAGGAGTTGTGCCTATGAGGTAACCCATACATAGGTCTCAATAACCGGTTATAACGTTGCCATTCACTTCAAGGCAAAAACAGGCAATTTCAAAGTTTTGCCCTCAACATATACGGTTAACGCGAGTCTCATGTCATATACCATTTCGAAGCATTTTATCTAAGGAATCCAAACCTGGTCACCGCTTAGTTTTCTCACAAAATTGCAACAAACTAGAGGTACTGTGGTCCACTGGGCCACAAATGAATACCCCCGCATGCCCAATATAATAAGAAGTTTAAATAAAAGGCTGATCTTTAAAGTCAACTGCGTCTTTTAATGTTATTCAAAAAACTTAATTTAGGCTAAGTATCAACATACCAATGTATCGGTAAACAGGAAGCAGTAGCGCAACAAAACTGAAANATCAAAATGTTAGAATTTTTTATCGACAATATTTTTGTCGAATTCGGAGTTCGTGTTTTTCAACAGACAATAGGGATTCCTATGGGAACTAACTGTGCGCCGCTTTTAGCTGACCTTTTCCTTTACTCGTACGAGGTCAAGTTTTTACAAGGGCTTATTCAAAGAAAAAAAAAATATTTAGCCCAGTCCTTTAATTTCAGCTTCCGTTACATAGACGATGTACTTTCTCTTAATAATCCTAAATTTTAGGAGTATTTATATCAGATCTATCCCAATGAGGTTGAAATTAAAGAAACAACTGAAACACCTATTTAAGCTTCGTTCCTAGATCTGACGAAGATGGACGTTTGAAGTCTAAGTTGTATGATAAGCGTGATGATTTTAATCTCCCAATTGTGAACTTTATCTTTCTTAGCAGCAATATACCTACCTCTCCAGCCTATGGAGTGTACATTTCACAGTTGATTCGTTACTGTCGAGCGTGTAGTTTGTAAAGTGATTTTTTGAGCAGAGCAAAAACACTGTCCCAAAAGCTGCTTAGTCAGGGATTTGTTCAACCTATTTTATTTCATCCCTCAAGAAATTCTATGGCCGTTACATAACATCTGCGAAAGATATGACGTGTCAGTATCCCAAATGAAAGTGGACATTTTCAGCTAGATTCACGTCTTTACAGATTTGACTACCGACTTGACATTTTCCTGGACTGACCCACTCACAATGAGACGGGTGCTGTTAACAGAGCAGAACATGCTTACCCTTCCGGAGCACCTGATATCACTCTCAGTTTCACTGGAGTTCAGACTGTGAGTGCTTCGTTTTGAATGTTGTGATTTCTATTTCTTTGCTTTGTATCTGTCTAACGTCATTGTTTTCTGTGTTCTCGTTTTGGCCATGCCTTTGGACTTCGATTTTTGTAAATTTCACTCCTTTGTTCTTTCGGTATTCTACTGCCGTTGTCACTGCAGACAAAACATCTAACAACATACTGTTCGTGTATAAGAAACACTAACTAAACTACCTTGTTAAGGAGATGTGCATCGACAATTCATCTTGAAACCCTACTTATACCCCTAGATTGTTAAAAATCACACTTCGGTTTTTACATCCTTTGGCATCAGAGCCAATTATGCAAACAATCATCTCCCTTACATCTAATTGGTACCAAAACTTCATTAGAATCCATACAAACAGAGATTTATTGCAGGGTCGTCCAGATGCACCACAAAAACCTCTTTCACAGCTCCTCACTACTTTGTTGACCGCAGTCAAAGATGGCCTGAAAAAATTACTGTGATACAGCTTACTCTACGAGCGCAGTGAATCAAATGTGGATTCTTAAAAATTCCAAAGCTATCCTCAACCAGTATACCCATTGCCATAGCTGTCGGAAATTCCGCGCTTATTAGACGTTATGTTACGGTATTACTTGTGACGTTACTGTATTGTTACTTAACGTTACTTGTTTGGGCGACATTATTAAACACAACGCAAAGTATACGGATTGTTTATTCTACACATTTCATGAGAACTATATCTTATCCACATTCTTTGATGCCGTGACCATTGGATAAAGGATGGATTTAGCCACGTTAAAGACAGTTCGAGCTGGACATAAAAGTGCGGTGAATATATTATTACGGAAAGCAGAGGAATTGAGTGAACGCGGAGAAATTAATTCAAATGAATTGGAATCATTGTTAGAGACACTTGAAGCTAAACAATTAACATTGAAAGAAGTGAACAAAGATATTCTTGGTGTAACAGAAGAAGCGAACATCGAATCGGAGATCATTGAGACAGATGAGTATGATTTACTTATTAATACTCAAGTTAGACAGTTTCGTAGTTTTGTACGCAGAAATACGCCATCACAAACAAAGCAAAGTGAGTCAGTCAACTTTCCCACTTCACATCAGAATTATTGCATGCCAAATGTACCTTCCCAACACATGATCCCATCCTTGTCGTCAGTTTCAAGTCAGACCCAACATTTGCCGAAATTAACACTTCCGAAGTTTAGTGGTGATGTATTAGATTGGCAAACGTTTTGGGATTCATTTGATTCGTCAGTACATAGTAATATTTCCCTAACAGACATTCAGAAATTTAGCTATTTGAAGTCTCTTTTAATTGATGAAGCTGCAAAGACCGTTTCGGGTTTTCCGTTGACAAATGCTAATTACATAGAAGCAGTGAAAATTTTGAAATCACGCTATGGACAACTACACAAAATTGTAGACGCATATATGCAGGCTATGCTTGATCTTAGAGCCCCAAGTAATAATTTACAGAGCATTCGTGACTATTATTAGATTCTTGAGACATATATCCGAGGATTGGAAGCTTTAGGAGAATCGGGGGACTCATTCGGAACTTTACTCATACCTGTAATTCTTAACAAACTACCTGATGACTTCCGCATGAATTTGACAAGAGACAACGGAACTGATCATTGGAAATTAAATGCGCTACGACAATGTATACAAAGAGAAATTCAAATTATGGAATCCGGAAAACGCTTACGTTTCGCAAATAAAGATTACGCATCGCAACCAACTGCATCGTTCTTGACAAACATTCGCAGTAAAGAGAATCGGCAGAGCAAACCGGTACAAGACAAAAAATCTGCACCAATTAGAGACAAACCATGTGTATACTGTTACGAGAAACACGACCCACTTAGATGTCACAATGTTACAGATTACAGCCATCGTTTTAATATCGTTAGACATAAGCAATTATGCTTCAACTGTTTAGGGTCACAGAGAGTAAATGAATGCAGGTCTAATTTTCGCTGTAAAAATTGTCACATTAACATCACACTAGTTTGTGCCAGGAATATGAATCCCGACGTACTAGCCGAAATGACATGGCACCGCAGAACGGAACTCAAAAAACGTCAGTAAATGTAGTAGATACGTTGCCACAGATGACCAGTATAAACACTTCGTCTACGGTAAACATTGGACCGCAAGTACTGTTGAAAACCGCAATTGCCCTCGCCTGGCTTGACAATAAGTGCACAGACGCGCAAATTTTATTCGACGAAGGAGCACAGCGTTCTTTCATCACGGAGAAGTTAGCATTAGACTTAAATATTGACATTGACTCTGTTGAAACGGAAATTATCAATACCTCCGCTTTTGGAAGTAATGGGAATAAAGTTAGACACTTGCCGAAATCCACAATTTTTGTAGAATCGATTCATTGACAGAGAATACCCATAGATGTCTTGATTGTACCAACCATTGCAAATGCGCTTAGTAACCATGGAGAAATTGATACCCGAAAATATCCGTATCTGAGAGGTTTACGATTGGCTCATCCCGTGAATTATAATGATCGTTTTGAAATTTCGCTTTTGAACTGGAAGTTTGTACAAGACATTGTTGTGAGAGGTGCAGGTCCAACTGCTGTTAAGTCAAAATTGGGATATCTGTTGTCTGGTCCGTTAGCGGATAGAGCTCGAAATACTGCAGTAAGTATGCACAACATCTTGATTGATCACAAGCTAGAAGAATTTAATTTGCAGAATTTTTGGAAATTGGAATCACTTGGAATTCAGGATACAGAGAAAGAGGCAGAAGCTGAGGATTATATGCATAAATATCAGGAGACGTCTATAGAATTCAGGGAAGGAAGGTACGTTGCGCGTTTACCTTGGAAACCGGATCATGAAGCGTTACCTAGCAACTACGCCGTTTCTAAACGTAGAACTGAAAGCGTGATCAACAGACTTCAGCGAGAACCAAAAATGATCGATATGTACAGTAAAATCATCGAGGATCAAGAACACCGAGGATTTATTGAAAAGGTAAATAAACCGGAAGAAAACCAAACACAAAGCCGTGTGCATTATATCCCACACCATCCAGTTGCCAAGGACTCAAGTACGACACCCATCAGAATTGTCTATGATTGCAGTTGCAGACAGACGCCACAACACGCAAGTTTAAACGATTGTTTGATGAGCACACCGCCAATATTGAACGACTTATCAGAAATTCTTATCAGATTTAGACTGAATCCAGTAGGCATTGTAACAGACAGAGAAAGCATTTTTACACGTGGGACTTCATGAGCAAGACCGGGATGTTACAAGATTTTTATGGTTAACAGACCCAAAAGACTCAAACAGCGATCTTATGACATATAGATTTAAGTCGGTCCTTTTCAGGGCCACATGTTCCCCATTTATTTTGAATGCCGTAATACTTAAACATCTAGATGAAAATCCCGGAGAGATATCACAAAGGATACAACGAGATTTGTATGTTGACAACATTTTAAGTAGTATAGAAAACGATGAGACGGCTACTAAATATTTTAGAGAAACCCGAGATTTAATGTCAAAAGCTGGTTTTAATGTTAGAGCATGGACATCAAATAGCCAGGTGTGAGAGATTTGGCCGAATCCGAAGGCGTTCTAGACAGCGACAAATTTACAAAAATACTCGGAATGCGTTGGAATGTGAACAGCGACTAACTATTGTATACACAGCGGAAAATCACTCCACAGATTGTCGACAAAATCACGAAACGGGAAATACTGAAACAATCATCAAAGATTTACGACCCCTTGGGATTACTGAGCCTTGCTACAATTAGAGCAAAAATTCTAATTCAAAAACTCTGGAAGGAAAAGCTCGATTGGGATCAAATACTACCGACGGAAATTCAGACGTTTTGGCATAACTTAGCAAATGATATTACTACAGCGATGAAAATCAACATACCGAGATGTTACTTCAGAGACACGAATTCAACAAAGCCAAATTTACACATATTTGTAGATGCTAGCACCAAAGCATACGGGGCGACTGCGTATATTACAGATGGAATGAACAGTTCGCTAATGATGGCAAAAACACGAGTTGCGCAAGTAAAAGAGCTTACACTACCACAACTTGAGCTGATGGCAGCTGTTGTAGGATCTAGACTATTGAAACATATTCAAGCTATAATAACACCTACTTGTACAAGCGTTTATTTATGGTCATACAGTCAAATTGTACTAAAATGGATTAAGTCTGAAAAACCGTTGAAGCGATTCATTGCAAACAGAATCAAAGAAATACGGGATATTACAGGAGATTTCGAATGGAGGTATTGTCCAACAAGTCAAAACCCAGCCGATCTTCTTACTCGAGGGATTAGTGCAAAAATATTTGAAGACAATACACTTTGGCTAAATGGTCCAAGTTGGTTAACAAATGAGAGTGAATTCCCTAATTTTGACACTCTTACTAATGATACTTTTTAGCTATATTTTCAGGTGATGAAACCCAAACTGCTGTTATGGCAATCCAAGATGATGATAGCCAACCACGTACTGGTATAGAAATGGTTATGAGTTCAGAAAATTACAGTTCACTTGGAAAACTGGTACGAGTAACAGCATATGTTTATCGTTTTGTGAAGAACTGTAGACAGTCGAAACAATCAAGAACAACAGGACCAGTGCGAGGAGACGAATTTGACAAGACGTTGAAAACATGGATTCGTGGTTGCCAGATGAACAGCTTTCCGGAAGAATATACTACATTGTCAAAGCGAACGAAACAGTCTGGTAAGATGTGCAGAATTCGACAACTTAGACTTTTTCTGGACGAGGAGAATTTAGTCCGTTGCAGAGGCCGATTACATAATGCGCCGATAAGCGAGAAGATGAAGTTTCCATATTTACTTCCGTCAAGACACCCGTTAACGAAACTGATAGTGTATGACGCTCATCAACAAGTGCTTCATTCAGGAGTTAGTGCGACAATAACACAAGTACGAGAGTCATTTTGGATTCCGTCTATTCGACAAACTGTAAAAAAGTATCTGAACAAATGTGTTATTTGCAAAAGAGTAATTGGGAAACCATATGTTGCACCTGAACTGCCGCCGCTACCAAAAATCAGAGTTCAAGATTAGCCACCGTTCACAGTAACAGGTATAGACTTTACAGGAGCATTAACTGTTAGAGACAATTATGGAAGTTTACAAAAAGTGTATATATGTTTATTTACATGCGCGTCGACTAGAGCTGTACATTTAGAGTTGACAAACGATCTTAGTGAAGAGACATTTTTACAAGCATTCAGAAGATTCTCAAGTAGAAAGTCATTACCGCGTATAGTAATTTCAGACAATGCATGTACTTTTAAATCCGCAGCAAGAGACATTGAAGAATTGTGCAATTCCGACAGAATTCGTGAAACGTTTGCTTCAAAAGGCATCGACTGGAAATTTATCCCCAAACGTGCGCCTTGGTTCGGGGGATGGTGGGAGAGACTGATTGCGTTAACAAAAACCACCTTGAAGAAAATACTCGGAAAATCACTTATTGATATGGACACACTTCACACTATCATCACCGAAATTGAGAAGATATTAAACGACCGACCATTGACGTATGTTTCCACAGATATTAATGACACTGAGCCGTTAACTCCAGCGCACCTGTTGTATGGCCGACGCATTACTTCAATGCCCTTTCCACTAACCAGTATCGATACGGACGTATCAAGTTGTGATTTCGTGACCAGTAATGACATTTCTGAACGTGCCTATAGACAATCGAAAATAATTGAACAATTCTGGGATCAATGGAAATCCGAATATTTAGTGCAACTACGACAATATCAGACAAAAAAGGGAATTAATGACACTCGTATAAAAGTTGGAGATGTTGTACAGGTGCACGATGAAAAGCCGCGATATAAATGGAAAACAGCGATAGTGGAAGAGTTAGAGTTAGGAAACGATGGACTTGTCCGTTCAGCCGTTATTCGAACTGCAAATAGACGTAGTAACCGACCAATAGTGAAATTATATCCGTTGGAAGTATCTTCTGAATCCATTCTAGATGGTGATACCCAGCTGGAGACATGTCGAACTGTACCTGCTAGAGATGCATCTATTCGTGCAAAGGAGAAGATAAAACTTTGGACTCAAAAGTGATTGAGTTAACTGTAAATTTAATTATGGTGTACACTTCCCCGTTAGTATATTCACAATTTAGAATTTATTTGAAGAAAGACAGTAATTTCGTTTTTATTTCATTTTATTGAGTATATGGACAGTAATGATAATGATTATTAGTAATTTTATTTTTGTAGATAAAGTATAAGATTTAACTTTTGTGGGCCCCCAGAATGTCGGAAATTTCGCGCTTATTAGACGTTATGTTACGGTATTACTTGTGACGTTACTGTATTGTTACTTAACGTTACTTGTTTGGGCGACATTATTAAACACAACGCAAAGTATACGGATTGTTTATTCTACACATTTCATGAATTCTATATCTTATCCACAATAGCATTCAAACTTTTAATTTTTCTTCTCTTTATACAACAATAAACTGAAACTGTAATTGCTGACTTAATACATCAATGTTTCTGGAGAACGCACCTTTTTAGTAGTAGGGAGAGACAAAACATATTTTGTTGAGAACCACAATGGTTCAAATAAGAACACACTGACACTGACGTAATCAGAATGTTAGACAATATTTTTGTCGTGTCTCGTTTTACAACATACAATAGGGATTCCTATTGGAATTTACTGTGCGCCACTCTTAGCTTAATTTTTCCTTTGCTCGAATGAGGCCAAGTTTTACAAGGGCACACAAAGTAAACAAAAACACTTTAGCCCAGTCCTTTAATTTCAGCTTCCGCTACATAGACGATGTACTTTCTCTTAATATTTCAAAATTTTACATCAGATCTATCACAATGAGCTTGAAATTAAAGAATCAACTGATACACCTACTACAGCTTCGTACCTAGATCTTCTGTTGCATAATGACGATGGACGTTTGAAATCTAAGCTATATAACAGGCGTGATGATTTTAACTTCCCAATTGCGAACCTTTCCCTTTCTTAGCAGCAGTATACCTACCTCTCCAGCCTGTAGAGCGTTCATTTCACAGTTGCTTCGTTACTATCGAGCATGTAGTTTGTACAGTGCAAAAACACTGTCCCAAAAGATGCTTAGCCAGAGATTTGTTCAGGGTATGTTAATTTCATCCCTCAAGAAATTCTATGGCCGTCACCATACCATCATTGAAAGATATGATGTGTCAGTGTACTAAATGAAAACGGACATCTTCAGCTAGGTCAACGTGTTCCCTCCCGGAGCATCTGATGTCACTCTCAGGTTCGTGGGAGTTCACGCTGTTGGTGTGTTGGTTTGTTTTGTTTTTTGTTTTTGTTGTTGTTTTTTTTTTTTTTTTTTTTTTTTTTTTTTTTTTTTTTTTTTTTTTTTTTTTTTTTTTTTTTTGCTTTTGTTTTTGTTTTTTGTTTTTGTTTTTTTTGTAGCTGTCTAATGACATTGTTATCTGTGTTCTCACTTTGACCATGTCTTTGGACTTTGATTTTTGTAAATACCACTCCTTTGTTCCTTTAGTATTCTTTTGCCGTTGTTTTTTAACAAACGTATGTGCGGAATCAGATAGAAGCCAAAGACAACAAATCCCGACCACACAATTGTCGACGTGAAAGTCAGGATTTTCGTGAAAATTACCATATGCCACATAACCCTACATTTTGTACCCTTAACTGTCTACAAAGAAGGGAATACTTTCTCAAAGTGTTGGGAACCACAAAACCCTACTGTCGTAATGTAAGTTAACAGCGATTGTTTCGTATAGTTCAAACTACCCGCTGTTCGAGCTTGTCATCACATCAGCCAAAAAACTTGATAACTAAACATTTCTTCAAATAAAAGCGTTCCAACCACCCGCTGTTCAAACTTGTCATCACATCAGCCAAAAACCATATTACTAAACATTTCTTTAAATAAAAGCTTGCAAGCTTTAAAGTTTGCCAACATTCTACACAGCAATAAAATTATCAACAACTTACCTTACTTCAATCATCAAGGGAATATAAAATTCCTGGTATCTGTGAAGATTTCAACGTTGTGAAAACTTATCCACGTTCAAGTTAATTATACCATTGTCCCTGCAGATAAAGCTTCTAACGCTAAACTGTTTTATGCAAGAAACAAAATCTCGATTACCTTGTAAAGAAGATGGTTATTGGCAGTTGAAACCCTACTTATACCCGAACTACAGTATCGAGGGATGAGATTATTAAAATTCACACTCATGTGTTACTAGGACAACTATCCGTTACTATCAAAATTGCAAAACATCGATGTAACTGTAAATTTACCTTTCAGCAGATGGGCTTCTCTACAACTTATGTCTCTTAAATGAAAATAAAATCAGATCATTTGAAAATCCAAAAATCGCAAGATACTTAAAAGCTGATAGGAAACAAATATCTTAAACTAAAAACAAACTTGAAAATTCAGCAACGGACGTGTTTTATTGTTCTACAGAAATATTCCGTTTATTACGAGAACTTGTTCTGTCCATCAAAAAGTTCTTATTATGTACATCAAACACTTTCTTGGCGTGTCTTTATCCTAAAAATAAGATAAAATAAAAAGTGATAACTCTAAAAGGGAGATAATAAAACCAACTGCGGTAAACATTTTAATGTGATTCTTTGTTGTTTCCGATGATGCCATTGTCCTTGGATTATTCGTTTTGGACTGATGGTTTGGTTCTCACTTACTTTGCAAAGTTCCCAATAAAACTTCAGAGAGTGGAGTTAAAAAAATCATCGAAATAAAAAAATCTAATTTTGATAAATTTACGAAACTGTCAGGGACTGATTATTTTTTTAGGATGCTGTTTAGCAACAATACATACTTTTCCTTGATAGCAGTTTTTTTTTCAGGCATGTTTGCCTTTAATAATATGGAAACCAAATAAGAAATATGAAATCATATGTCGTTATAACCTCCTCTGGCCAAAAAAAAAAACTTTGTCATGGGAAAAACTAAGAAACCGTATGAGATAGATGAAAAAGTGTATTGACGAGATGTTTGGGTCCAATATTATTGGACCATCCGTTTTTGGTCTAT
>MJUU01007464.1:125949-143609 GCA_002080025.1 Modiolus philippinarum | reverse complement strand
TTTTTTTTCAGGCATGTTTGCCTTTAATAATATGGAAACCAAATAAGAAATATGAAATCATATGTCGTTATAACCTCCTCTGGCCAAAAAAAACTTTGTCATGGGAAAAACTAAGAAACCGTATGAGATAGATGAAAAAGTGTATTGACAAGATGTTTGGGTCCAATATTATTGGACCATCCGTTTTTGGTCTATAGACCGAAAACTGATTTTGGTGTCCGATTTTGAGTTGTTTTTTTTTTTTTTTTTTTTTTTTTTTTGTTTCTTTTTGTGTATAGCTAAAATACCATTGAAGGTACAAAAAGACATTCAACATACAAAATGTTCAGGAAGATGGGATCTTCAAAATGAGGTCAAGGTCAAAGGTCACAGTCACAGTGTGTACAGGTTAATCAAAAATACCGATATCACTGACAGACAGAATCATGATGATTTTTAAGACCCTAATTTTTAAATAGACCCATTTTTCTTTAAAATTAATTCTGATATCCAATAGCGAGTTCTGTGCTTGCTTGCAAACACATTATCACTTGTTTTTACCTCTTTTGCTTTTGTATGTTTAAAGTACCCACATCTTATATTTTTATTATGCCAAGTTTTCTTCAAATTGACTTGATGAGTGCCATGTGATTATTTATTTGTTGTGGTTGTCTTCTAAAAGTCCTTATGTCTGGCAACGGATGGCTCTTTGTTGAAGGCCTCATACTGACTTCAAGATGAAGAACGATAAAACCGTTAATCCATTGTTTGGTTTTACCATGAATTTGTAGAGATTTTGTCTCAATGTGCATTTACTCCACATCCTGTCATTGTTCATATCATGCACAAGTGCATGTATTGTCATGTTTTATATTTCTGTAACATGCCCCGTGCGGGGCTATTCTTATGAACAATAAAACATTTTTCTGTAGCTTATTTACAATACGCAAGTTTAGTTTGACAGTCTGATCTAAATATAAACGATTCATACATTGTGTCCGACATTTTTTTTTCTATATCTGAGCTGATCAAGTATATAAAGTATCAATCGTAATAATTTTGGTTTCTGTTTGTGTTGTATCATTTGTGTGTATAAATTAAAATTCAAAAAATATTGAAATCTAATGTATATTAACATGTAAAATAACGACATAGATTTAGTATTGTTAATCATCACTGTTACATTAAAATGTCCACTTGTCTTAGATTCATAAACTGGAGTTTATGTCACCTTAATCATTTTGGTGTAATTATTAGGGGAACCCTCACTTCTAATCTTCCCACATATACACAAAGTGTAATTGTCCTACTTAATTATACAAAGTTGCTTAAAATATATAATACAGATTTAAAGGTACTTTTTCATAAACTTTGAATACGTATTACACTTGAGGTACGACATACTTTGGTTATTTATAAATAAAGTGTTTACGTTTTTTTTTACATTTGAGGTTACAATTTATTAGAACTGTAAGTCTTTTAACCTTAATATTTGAATTTCCAAATTAAAAATTTGAAAAAAAGAAAAAAGCATATCAACCAAAAAATGATAATCGACTATAAAGATCACAAACAAGAACCAACCGTTCTTCTATTCAGTTATTTTCACCATAGATAAAGTAACAAGAAGTGTTTTTCACTGAATGCGAAAAAATATTCAAGGATTTTGAATGTTTTGTTATTTTCAAAATATCTAGACACATTCATTTGTATCCGCAAAAAATACTGAATAGATATTGGATATGCAAAGTAAAATAAATGAAAGTTCAATAATAGTGTACATGTGGTACGCTATAATCGATAAATTAAATAGAATTACATTTTACTTACCAGGGTAGACGAATATGGCGACAGATGACATTTCAAGTATTTTAGGGGAAGACGAGGTAAGTTAGAGAGTTTGTTACTAACAAATGGAATATTGCATAAATATCACTTTATTTGATTGAATAACATAAATAACATAAACACGAAAGACTTCTCATTCATTAGTAAAATAAATTTTATTCTCACTTAGTACCGAATACAGTTACCACTTCATATTGTCATGGTATCTGTTACTAGTATGTTTATCATTACTGTTATCTTACTTCTGTAGAACTGATTTTGTATACCTGGGCCCCTACAAAAGCCGGTAAGGGCCACATGAAAATATATATATATATATAATTTGTCGTAATTAATGTAGTATGTTGAAATTACGACATAGTTAAATCGAAATTATGACATAGCTATTTTGAAATTACGATATAGTTATGTCGAAATTACGACACAGCAAGTCAAAATTAGGACATAGTATATCGAAATTAAAACATATTTTGTCAAAATTACGATATATCAAGTCGAAGTTACGATACAATTTGTCAATATTACAATATAAGTGTAAGTAGTAGAACAGGTTATCTCAGATAACTTTTTAGTAGTGCATTCTTTGTAAAATATTTTGAAAGTATCTTATATTTGAATACCGGTTCTAAGTTTTGGGTCATAAATTAAAAGATCGGCCGAAAGTTAGCCCTTCCTCGACCTTAGTCGGCCCAAGATCAGCCTTAGATCGTACTATTAGTAATAGAGTCATGTGATCTGTGAATCCGGGGTATCTTCATGATTCTAAATTAATGAGTATAATTCTTAAAAGGACTGTTGTGTACTGTTTTTCGATATATCGGGCGATATAAATTCAAAAATCGGTCAAAAGTCAGCCCTAGATGTCGAAATTTCGACATACTGACTTGATATGTAGTAATTTTGACGTACTATGTTGTGATTTCGATATCTTTGTGGTAATTTTTGCTTCCTATGTCGTAATTTAGACATAACTTTATGGTAATTTCGATATAACCATGTCGTAATTTCGAAATACTATGTGGTAATTTCGACATACTTCGTCGTAATTTTGATTTTGGTCTATGTTGTAATCACGGCATAATATTTTTCCATGTGGCCTAACCGGCTTCCGTAGGGCCCCAGTGTTAATGATGAGACAAAATTGTCCAAATCGAGTTTATTCTTACACCACAAAAACTAATGCTTAAGAAAAAAATAACATCACAAGCAACGCAGCAAAATCAATTTTTATTTATTAGCCTACAGTTATTTTTAACGGTCATTATCAGACGGTAATGACCGGTTTGCAAGTCATAATCACTCGATTAATAATGAAGGACTGCCTGTCATAAACGGTGAGGGCAATAAAAAAAAATACTGAACAGAATTGCCAAGAGCAAAAGTTGTGTACTCAATGTATATTCCTACACGTAGCATAGTCCTAATTACTTGTGGGACTTACTTTACATGGAGGCACATAGGCCAGTAATAACACTTCTCAAACGGGGTCGAGTCTGGGACATTCTAACCAGGTCGTTCCATCTGTACCCCCTCAGTATCCATTTCGGCTTGTAGCTTTCTCCGCCAGGTGTTTCTTGGTCTTCCAACTTTCGTTTTTCCTTGGGGTTCCATTGAAGTGCTTGCCTTGGATTTGAGTTGGGTGGTTTTCTAAGAGTGTGTCCAATCTACCTCCATTTTCGCGTTGTTAGTTCTGCTTCTATAGGCTGCTGTTTGGTCCTCTCCCATAGATCCGTATTTGTAATTTATTCTTGCCATCTGATCTTTAGAATTTGCCGTAAGCATTTGTTGATGAAAACTTTAAGTTTATTTAGTATATCTTTTGTTGTTTTCCATGTTTCACAGCCGTACAGTAGGATGGGCTTGACATTTGAATTAAATAGTCTGATTTTGGTATTTAAGCTGCTTTCCAAATCGTTGTCATCATTCTAAAAGCTGTTATCGCTTTCCCTATACGGCATTTTATATCTTGTTCTGATCCCACTTTTCTGTCCATGACACTTCCAAGATATGTGAGGGAGTCGACTTCTTCTAGAGGAGTTGATTGCATTTCCAGGTTAGCAAGACTGTTTGTGTTTGCCTTTAATATTTTCGTCTTCATTGTGATTACGATTAGGCCAGTTTCTGCTGCTCTCTGTTCTATTTCTGACGACAATTTATCCTTCATCTGTTGGTGGTTGTGAGACAGTAGTACGATGTCATCAGCAAAATCTAAGTCGCATTGCTGTCCTGTCAGTTGGATTAAATTTCTTTTATTTGTGGTGGTCTGTCTCGTGATCCAGTCAACTGCCAGTAGGAATAAGAATGGGTGACAATAAATATCCCTGTCGTTCCCCAGTTTTAATGCCAAAGGGATCTGTCAATTAACCCTCATGCATTATTCGGCTCTGCATTCCTGTGTATGTGTTCTCTATGATGTTAATGAATTTCTCAGGAGTTCCGTAATGGCCCATTAGCTTCCACAAACTGATCTATCTAGACTATCAAATGCTTTTTGATAGTCAATAAAGACAACATGTAGTTATGAGTTGAATTCCAGTGATCGCTGCAAGATAATACGTAAGCTGGCTATTTGGTCAGCACATGATCTGTATTCGCGAAATCCCGCTTGATTGTCTCGCGTCTTTTGGTCGACAGCTTTCTTCATACGTTCCAAAATTATATGGCTTAATACTTTTCCTGGTACTGATAAAAGCATTATTCCCCTGAGTTATTACAGATGATGAGGTCGCCTTTCTTCGGTAGCTTTACGAGATGTCCTTCCTTCCAGTCTTGTGGTATATCTTCCTCTATCCAGATCTTACCAATCAATTCGTACAGCATCAGTGTTGACGTTTGTGGTATATCTTCCTCTATCCAGATCTTACCAATCAATTCGTACAGCATCAGTGTTGATGTTTGTGGTATTTCTTCCTCAATCCAGATCTTACCAATCAATTCGTACAGCACCAGTGTTGATGTTTTTGTCTGCGTTCTGCCGTTGTATTATCTGGACCTGGCGATTTGTTATTTTTCCAGGTGTTGGTGGCTTTGGTGATTTCGGCCCTGGTTGGTTGGTTGCAATTGATTGGTAATCTGTATCTAGATGGTTGTATATCCGCATATGGTGTGGGGGTGGCTGTCGATTTAACA
Source organism: Modiolus philippinarum (assembly GCA_002080025.1). NCBI lineage: Eukaryota > Metazoa > Mollusca > Bivalvia > Mytilida > Modiolidae > Modiolus > Modiolus philippinarum. The sequence continues at coordinate 138,653 of MJUU01007464.1, read as the reverse complement.
ACTAGTTGAAATGTTCAACCCATCTTTTCATTTGCTACTCTGTTGTTTTCAGTGTGTTCCCATCTTTGTCCTTTACTGGTCTGCCGCCTTCAATTGATTTGTTTGTTAGCATTCTGATGTTATCATACAACCATTTAATGTTGTTTTTGCTGCCTGCTTCTTCTGCTTCCAATGTCTTATTGGAGATGAATTCTCGCTTATCTCGTCTAACACTATTCTTTACAGCTCTTGTCTACTTCAGAGTATTCCCTTTGTGCCTTTTGCTTTGCTGTCCTTGTCTTACTATTGTTCAAGACTTCTTTCAATTTTTTTTGTCACCTTTTATCAGTGTCTCCGGTGATACCTATTCCTGATGTTTACTGTTTCGTACTCAAGACTGTTACTTCGCATGATGAAATATATACTTCTTTAACCTGTTTACAATAACCCTCTGGTGACAGTTGATCAAGATCCATGCTGTTCAGGATGGCATATCAATCCCGAATTCTTCTTGTTTTCCTTTGTTTTTCAGATTTGAGAATCATATCTTTTAATGGCTTGTCCTCTATTTCCATGTTCTTTCAGTTTAAGTTTGATGTTGGCAACGAGTAGGTGGTGATCTGACGAAGCGTCTGCACCTCTTTTGACTCTCACGTCTTGAAGGCTTCGTTTGAACCTTCTTGACATACAAATATGGTCTATTTGGTTTTCTGTTTTCATATCATTCTGAAGAAACCCATGTTGCTAGGTGGCATTATTTGTGTGAAAAAACTAATGACCAGGTTGTACGTAGTAAAAAAAAAAGAAATAATCGCTCGTTTTCATTCAAAGTGCCTAGACCTCTGGTTCCCATTACTTCTTCGACGGCGGTGCTATCAGTTCCTATCTCCGATTAAGGATGGTGATGTCCTTTGAATTTAGTTTCCTAGTTGTATCTTCCAGAAGCTGATAGAACTCTTCTTTTGTTTCATCATCTGCTTCGTTTGTTGGAGCATAGTACTGAAACAACGGCAGTAGAATATCGAAGGAACAAAGGAGTGAAATTTAAAAGAATCGAAGTCCAAAGACACGGCCAAAACGAGAACACAGAAAACAATGACGTTAGACACAAAAAAAACAATGACGGTAGACCGATACAAAGCACAGAAACAGAAATTACAACATTCAAAACAAAGGCACTCACAGTGTGAACTCCAGTGAAACTGAGAGTGATATCAGGTGCTCCGGAAGGGTAAGCATGTCCTGCTCTGTTAACAGCACCCGTCACACTGTGAGTGATTCAATCCGGGAAAATGTCAAAGTCGGNAAGACATGGCAGAAACGGTAACAGATAAAAACAAAGACAAAACAAGGACGTGAGACAGCTACAATGCACGGAAATAAAAAGATAACATTAAGAACTAAGGCACTCATAGTGTGAACTCCCATGAAAACCGGGATTGACATCAGGTGCAATTGATTGGTAATCTGTATCTAGATGGTTGTATATCCGCATATGGTGTGGAGGTGGCTGTCGATTTAACAACGCAATGAAATGTTCAAGCCATCTTTTCATTTGCTACTCTGTTGTTTTCAGTGTGTTCCCATCTTTGTCCTTTACTGGTCTGCCGCCTTCATTGGATTTGTTTGTTAGCATTCTGATGTAATCATACAACCATTTAATGTTGTTTTTGCTGCCTGCTTCTTCTGCTTCCAATGTCTTATTGGAGATGAATTCTCGCTTATCTCGTCTAACACTATTCTTTACACCTCTTGTCTGCTTCAGAGTATTCCCTTTGTGCCTTTTGCTTTGCTGTCCTTGTCTTACTATTGTTCAAGACTTCTTTCAATTTTTTTTGTCAACTTTTATCAGTGTCTCCGGTGATACCTATTCCTGATGTTTACTTTTCGTACTCCCAACTGTTACTTCGCATGATGAAATATACACTTCTTTAACCTCTTTCCAATAACCCTCTGGTGACAGTTGATCAAGATCCATGCTGTTCAGGATGGCATATCAATCCCGAATTCTTCTTGTTTTCCTTTGTTTTTCAGATTTGAGACATCATATCTTTTAATGGCTTGTCCTCTATTTCCATGTTTTTTTCAGTTTAAGTTTGATGTTGGCAACGAGTAGGTGGTGATCTGACGAAGCGTGTGCACCTCTTTTGACTCTCACGTCTTGAAGGCTTCGTTTAAACCTTCTTGACATACAAATATGGTCTATTTGGTTTTCTGTTTTCATATTATTCTGAAGAAACCCATGTTGCTAGGTGGCATTATTTGTGTGAAAAAACTGTTCCTCTAATGACCAGCTTGTACGTAGTAAAAAAAAACTTGCAAATAATCGCTCGTTTTCATTCAAAGTGCCTAGACCTCTGGTTCCCATTACTTCTTCGACGGCGGTGCTATCAGTTCCTTCTTTTGTATTCAAATCTCCGATGAAGGATGGTGATGTCCTTTGAATTTAGTTTCCTAGTTGTATCTTCAAGAAGCTGATAGAACTCTTCTTTTGTTTCATCATCTGCTTCGTTTGTTGAGCATAGTACTGAAACAACGGCAGTAGAATATCGAAGGAACAAAGGAGTGAAATTTAAAAGAATCGAAGTCCAAAGACACGACCAAAACGAGAACACAGAAAACAATGACGTTAGACACAAAAAAAAACAATGACGGTAGACCAATACAAAGCACAGAAACAGAAATTACAACATTCAAAACAAAGGCACTCACAGTGTGAACTCCAGTGAAATTGAGAGTGATATCAGGTGCTCCGGAAGGGTAAGCATGTCCTGCTCTGTTAACGTTTAAGGCTATTCTTTTGTATGTGGTTTTGAACTTTGATTCTATTATTCTTGGGCTGATTGGTTCCCATCCAATTAATGGTTTCTTTGCCTGTTTAGAAATGATGATCACTATCCCATTCGAGTGCGTGGCCTGCTTCCCCACATGTCCTGAATAGATGATGATCCTTTCCATCTTGATTCGGTCATAGGAAAAAAATACTTGTGAGATACTTGTGTTCTCACACCCTCCATTCAGATTCACAGTGAAGACCAAAAGAGGGTGAGATTGGTTTATATTGTTAAAATGTGTGCTATATAATTTACCCTAAGATGTTAAGTGAATTTAAAGGTTTATAAAAATTACATGTACATAACAACCAATGGAGGGATATGGAGTAACTGTACATGAGACAAAGTCTCATAAGAATGCTGGTGTTTTTTATAGAATTTTTGAAATTATTTTCCTGATTTTCAATGAATGGCACTAAAACTTGAAATGTAAACATAGCGTGTCTGTTTCCATAAAGATCATATTGGATATTTGTTCTTTATAAAATTTTGATTATCTTTGAGTTATGGTCTTCCAACTGTTTAGATTTTTTCTGCACTTAATAGGGATCAGTTATCGAAATGGCCTTCTGCAGAAAGTTTCAGTAATTCGGTATTTGAATATTGGACTCTTTATAGCTTGAAAAGGAATTGGTCATCAATATGTTTCACACTTATTTTAGCAATGACATTAAAAAGTAATTCAAAAATTAAAATGACTTCAGTTTTGTGTTCTTCTTTTAAATCAGTTAATTTTCTGAAACTGTTAATGTTTTCGCCTATGGAAAAAATAATTAGAACCGTGCCACCTGTAATCCTCGTCGTTGTTAAAAAGAAAGACAGCAGGAATCATTTACAACGACTGACAATTTGAATCACAGGCCAAAGAACTCTACAACAAAACACAAATGAAAGGCAAACGCACATGTAAACATCTATAGGAACTCGACAAAGGCTGGCTTTAGAATATGGGTACTTTGGAATTATGGATGAAGGGGCGTTTTCTCCTGAACGACATGTCAGTTCAAAGAATTTACTGAAATACATGACGATTCTTTACAAAACCTTTCGGGTAGTTTTTAGTTGGATTTTTCTTACGTAGTGCACTGTGTTTTATCAGCAGACTCTGTTCCTTCAGCTAGCCGACAGGTAGACGGCTAACTCTCCTTAACCCATCTTTCCAAATTACGTTTTGTTTCATTCCTTTTTTTCTCGATTGTAGTCTTATAGTAAGTAGTCTACTAATATTGGGTTTTATTTATGAATTAATTATACTATAGGGAAACGGGAAAGAGTAGAAAGATGTTTTGGTACCAATAAACATGTTTAACCTTACCACTGCTGGCTTTTACTAGTGTCGGTACCTAGTCTGGCTCTCCGAATTCCTGTTGTTGCATAAATTTATCGCTTTTATTTTGTAATGAAAGCCCAGTCCCATCTTGTATTTACGTTGCAGCCATGATTAAACAATACATGTATTTTTACATTTCACAGGTTACTGTTTCTTTAAAGAGATTTAAACCAGATTTAGTTGAAATAAAAAGTTTTGCAGCGCCTCCCCAACTAATAAAGGACACTTTGGCTGCTGTTGCTATCCTGTTGGGTAAAGATCCATCATGGAAAGGTGTCAAAAAATTGATGGGGAATCCAAACGAATTCATAAATATGCTGAAAAACATCGATAAGGACAAAATAGATGTGAGTTGCCACGTGATAATTACGACAATAATACGTTATAAACTGACCTTTCCCGTTACTGAAATCATCATTCATTTGATCAACATTTTTACTGACCTTTCCCGTTACTGAAATCATCATTCATTTGATCAACATTTTTTAGTTTGACTGTAATAAGCATCCGCCATGGCATAAGCAATATGGGTGATTTACCTTTGTGTTCTGCTTAATAACACCCGATCAGAACGAAAACTGTGAAAAACATTTTTATCGTCAAATAGCACTCGTATACAATGTTTCAGCAGGAAATAAAGAATAGTGAGAAAGAAAAGAACAGATTTATGTGTAATTTTTATGAAGGTATAATCGTCATTAGAATGGCTGTTACATAAGTGGCAGAATAATCTGGAATTAAGGGAAAGGTCAATTTAACTGTAAAAACCTTTTTATTGAGAAAGTTATCTCTGCAGTAAGGACTGTGGTATCACGGAAGGGAAAAAATTCTTTAAAAATTGTTATTTGCAGTGTTCCACCCATCTTTCCAATGAACAAATAAAGGGATATTAAGTAAATGTACATGGGACAAAAACCCTATAAATACATGATAAGATTAAGCAAATGGAACTACGCTTTCATTGTTATTCTTTATCTTGAAGTCACCATGAGGCCTTCAACAAAGAGACAACACTCCTACCTCATAGCAAATTCAAAACGACCCCTAGCACCGGTTTGAGCGGAATTCACTTGCTAAATGTCGAACAATGGTACATCCATGTATCCCCCTTGTGATGACTGTGGAGTCGTCAACAAGCATAGCATATTGTGAAAAGTAGTCTTACAAACACTGTCATCCGTAAACCGACAAAGGGACCCATCGGCAATACAACATATCACAGGGCACTCATTGAGTCGATTGTAAGAAAACTTGACAATTAAAATCGGGAAGTGTGGGCAATATACATACAGATGACCAGAAAAATAGTTCAATTTTTACAAAACAAGAAAGCCAAATGTTGAATTTTGATAGTGTTTTTTGAACAAATACACCATAACTGACAAAATAAAAAGAGCATACACCTCAAGCACTGGTAATCTTTTTACGGACTCCACACTGCACGAGAGACTTAAGCAACAAATGATAATCAGGTAGCAATCATATATAGTTTTCCGACAAAAAACCAATATCTTTTTGAATATTGTTACATTTAGATCAATATGAATACAAAGAAATACAAGTATCAAGGGTAACATCTAACTTCTACTGTTTATTATTCAAGAAATTAAAGTCTATGAAATGTAACTTTATATCGTATATACGAAATAATATGAAAACATGACGTAAAAGTACGTCCAATATCAGATATTTAACTTTACCATTTAACTTGAAAAGGGGGGGGGGCTATGGTTTTTTTGTAAAAAAAATATTTTGGACCTGATTTTATGTGAAAAAAAATATTTTGGCTGCCAAAATGATGAAAAAAAAATTTCTGTAGGAGGCTTTCTGCCCAAAAAAATAATGTTAATTTTGGAAAAAAATATTTTCTTGATACACGTGAAAAAAATAAATAAATTTTTTCGCGAAAAAAACCCGTAAGCCCCCCTTCAGGTTAAATGGTCGGTCCCTAATATTCATTATTGATATTGTTTTGTTTTGTTTGTCATTTTGTATATCGGAATATTTTCTGTTTTCACTTTCCATCAAGCCTATCTTTTTTTTTTCCTTTCAGCCAGATGCATTGAAAACTGTTCGCAAAGATTATATTGGGAATCCGGATTTTACTCCGGATAGTTTGCGACAAAGATCTAAGGCGTGTGAGTCATTGTGTGAATGGGTCCTTGCAGTTGTAAATTACGCGAGTGAGAACGAAGGACAGAATAGAACAACAGTAGAATAGTTGTTAGTATTTGAAGGTGGCAAAGTTAATCCATACACATAATATATATATATGTTACCGATATCTACAGTGGTGTTAAAGACAACAAATCAAAAACAACAACAAAATCGAAGACACTCAAACATCTTCGAAAATTCTAACATTATTTGAATAGCATGATGAAGGTACAAAGAACGCTTAAATTCAAAATGAATTGTTCAGTGTACAGAAAAACCTTAAGAATGTGTTAAATGATAAATTTCTGTCATTTATTTTAAGAATAAAGCATCATAAATGAATAGCTTTTGACTGTTATTTCAATAACTGCGAAAAGAAAGTCACACCAAAACAGAAATGGTTCTAAGCCATAAGTAAGCGAATGACCAATAGTCAAGTGTTATAGATACAGTTGTGAGAAATAACATGGACATGTTTCAAATATCAACTAGCATGTCAATTGTTCGAAGAACAGTTTCTTTCCGGAAGTTGTGCCATAATGCTACCGATTAACTAAGACACTATATATATACCTTTACTATGTACATTTATCAATATACATTGACGTAAAATGAAGGTTTTTGTTGTCCATGATACTTTGATATTGACCTGATTTTGAACGAAACATCTTCCTGTACTTTTTGTATTTAATACATTATTGTTACTATAATGGTATTAAGCGACAAGCAAAAGAAAATCGGAAATCGATTGTCGAAAATCAGTTTTTGGTCCATAGGTTCCAAACTGTTGGTTTAATCACCTTTTCCTTTGCTTCAAATGTAGATCGTAACAGGACACACATTTTTTCCAGCATTTTTATCTGCTATCTATTACTGTTTTTGAATACATCCAATAGCAATGTCTCATATCAAAGTTCAAAGTTTTTTAGCAATAACTCATATCACCTACACATATCAATATATAGGTGGCCTGAATTAATTAGACCGACCTCTCAATTGTTCTTAGAACAACTGAGGTTCTAGTTTTATCAGTTCATCTGAATGTGCACAGCAAATGGTTGAAAATATTATATATTAAACACATTTTGCAGAACAATGATTTTAACACACGAAAAGTTTGTCTGTTTTAATACTTTCTAGTTTTATAGCAGATTTATTAAGTACATACGTTTTCACAATTAAAAGAATTTATTTGAGAATATGTTGAAAGATATTTTTCAATGTTCATAATTTTGATAAATGAAAAACTGGGCAGTTATTTATTTTATTTCACGATTTTCTACAAATTGTATAATTCTTATCCAAAAAAATGTGCAGATGGTCATACAAACTGTTACACAAGGCTTCATATTTCCAAATACTATTAAAATACAGNGCTATGAGCTTTTATTTAAGCCCTTTTATGATGTTCTCACCATTAAAATATACTATTTATGACTTGAAACACCATATTTTCAAATTTTGGTTCTTTAGGAACTTTTTGACTGAGGGGCCAATTGACCCGGAAGTGGTTAGTGAGACCACAGGGAATCAATGAAAACTCAAAGTCGAATTATCTCCCCTTCCTGGTTTCTGACAATTACTATATTCCTTCATGCACATCTCCATATAGTGTTCTTACTTTGTGCAAAGTTTCATTAAATTCTTTCCAGTGGTTTAAGAGGAGTTGCGCTTACGAGGTAACTCATACATGGGGAATCAACGAAAAGTCAAAGTCCAATTATCTCCCCTTCCTGGCTTTGGACAATAATTATATTCTGTCATGCACATCTCCATATAGTGTCCTTCCTTTGTGTAAAGTTTCATCAAAATCCTTCCCATGGTTTAAGAGGAGTTGCGCTTACGAGGTAACCCATAAATAGTGAATCAACAAAAAGTCAGTCATATCTCCCCTTCCTGGTTTCAGACAATAATTATATTCCTTCATGCACATCTCCATATAGTGTCCTTCCTTTTGTAAAGTTTCATTAAAATCATTCAAGTGGTTTAAGAGGAGTTGCGCTTACAAGAAGTGTGGACAGACGGACAGACAGGGTGATTCCTATATACCCCCAAACTTTGTTTGCGGGGGGTATAAAAACATTAACAATGGTTGTGGAAAAGTCCAGAGAATCACGAAAAATGCTATATCGCTAATAACCAAATATAGGTCAAAGTGACCTAATTTTGCCTGTATGCTGTCCTTCCATCAGAGATGCATACATATGCAAGGTTACGTGATCCTACCATGTATAGTGACTGAGATCTGAACTCGGACGTAAACTTGAATGTAAATCAATCAAGCGTAAAATATAGGTCAAAGTGACCCAATTTTGCCTGGATGCTGACCTTCCATCAGAGATGCATGCATATGCAAGGTTACATGATCCTACCATGAAGTCGGACGTAAACTTGAATGTAAGGTCAGAGAGACCCAATTTTCTTGGAGGCTGTGAGATAGCCCAAGCTGCACCTGCATGCAAAGATTGATGATCCTACCATGCATAGTTGCAGAGATATATGCCCAAATGCGGACGTAGACGTAGACGCGGATGCCGGGGGTACTCCAATAGTCCCCCTCAACTTCATTGAGGCGAACTAAAATCGTAAACAACCAAAAAACGTGTAATGGCGTGTGAAGTACACGCCGTGTGACAAAATCTACATGCGTAAACCGTTGAAAAAGTATGTGTAACACATGAAAATCATGTGAGTTTGCAACTATGTGCCTAGCTAATATTAACTTGTTGTAAGAAATGGTTTTCAATAAGATTTAGCATAGGGTACAATGTTAAACTATGTTACCAAGTGGATATTTAAAAAAAGTTTACAATGCTGACACAGATGTTGACACTGACAGAGACAGACATCAAATGCTGGATCACATGGCCCTTCAGGCAAAAAAAAAAACTAGAAATAAGATTATGCATTTTTTCCCAGTGTATTTTTTGCATACATGTTTTCAAAAATTTCACCTCATGAGCCCTACTCATAGTATGCTTAGTGTTTCATGGATGTGTTGTCTTGCAAGACTTACTTACTTTAGTTTTATAGTATATCTTCTACATAAGACTTACCATCCTTATTTTTTTGCATGCTATCAAGAACATGTTTCAACGCCCCTATTGTTGACATCTGCCCTCCAATATTAGACTCAGGTGCCACCATTTGTTTTAACTGTTTCAGATACTGCTTCAATCTTTCCTTCTTCTTCTCCTTTTGATGAGAACTGTTGGCAAAGTCACTGCTACTTGCCAAAAAAAAATTTGATTGTTTATTTCTTTTATATGTATAAAGGCCAAAATGACTACAATTTGGACATTTCTGGATGAACAAACATCAATAACAGAAGCTCTAATTATATACCCATTGTCAGAAAGGACTAAGTAAAACATCCAGATATTTTCCTAATTATTCATATCTGCATACTATGGTTCTGTAGCTGAACTAGCAAATAAGGATCTCCAACAAGTGAAAATCTCATATCTAAGGATTTCATTGGATATTGAAAAGGTTGTGAACCATATGCCCGTCATTTTATCAGAAATCTCCAAGTGGGTTTCGAATGTATCACTTTAAATGCAAAAGAAAGAATGTTGACTGGTTAAAAAGGATGAACAGGTAAAATATACAGGTACACATTTCACTGAGAAGAGTGAAATTATATTTGTAGAGGTAGCTATTTTAAATGGGGGGCACCACAGTCAATAANCTTTGTGTAAAGTTTCATCAAAATCCTTCAAGTGGTTTAAGAGGAGTTGCGCTTACGAGAAGTGTGGACAGACGGACGGACAGAGGGACGGACAGACGGACGGACAGACAGGGTGATTCCTATATACCCCCCCAAACTTTGTTTGCGGGGGGTATAATAATAAGAAATTAATATTTTATAATTGCAATAAATAGAAACTGAAATAAGACTGCAATGGCCAGTAAGAAAGCAACCTCACTTAAACAAGATCAATTTCAACGAAGCCAAACAGAGTAGTTTCAATCTTTAGGCGTATTGATTTTCTCCCATTTTGGTATAAGACTGAGATTGACACATCGGTCATAATACATGCATATCAGACTTGTCTGTTTTAATAGCAGATCCAGACATATTTCTTAACTGTCCATTCTAATAAGACAGCAGATTGATTTGTTTCAAGAATTTGAAAAATAGCATCAGATGACAAAATCTTGTATAAAGTCACATTGTCACATGTATACATCAGGCACTATATAAATGCCCACCAAGTATAGGTGATCAAGAAATATGACAAATTTGGGTTATAATTCATGTAATTGAAAATCAAAGTATGGGCAAACAGCAAGTGGAGAATCATTTTCAAGTTTTAGACCAAATTTCAAATCATTCCCACTTGTATAAGCCCCATAAGTCTTTGCGGGAAAAATTGTTGAAAGACAGACAGACTGACAGAAAAAGTGAAAACTAAATGAAATTCAAATCTCAAGGCCCTAAATAACCCTTTGGTTTACTTAAACTTGATGAACCTTAATTGGCTCAAATATTTGTTAACAATCATTCAAAGCCCTTTTAAGGTTAATTTTTCTAAAGCCTTGTAAATCTGTACATGTACTAGTATATAACAGTTAATGACTACATTATGACTTTTGTTTGAGGTAATCCCTAACTACAATCCTGATAAGGGAGTATGAGCCTCAGATTTCAGAAGCATTCTATATCCTAGGGTTTTATCCTTTCAAACAGTGCTAAAATTTTTTGCACATGGATCACATTTTCTTGGTCATAAGTCACTTTAAAATACATAAAATAGAATGTGTATAAAATTTAATCAACTTCCAATTATAATTTCATATATTTAAAGGCCTATAAACATCTTATGCAAATTGAAGAAAAACTCTAAGAGAGATCTGTTTCCCGCCAAAATTTTGAAATCTTATATAGATCTCAAAAATTCCTACATGGATTTTCAAAATTTTTTGCTCAAGTTGTTCCATTAGTAGTGCTCTTCAAAACAAAAGGTCAGAATTTTATAATTCTAATTACAAAATTTCTCACACTCGTACTCCCTTAACATGATTAAGTCACATGTAAATCTTCATATATCAAGTACATGTTTCTATATTAATATTCATTACATGCTCTATGACATGTGATAATATCACTAGATTTTCTCGATAAATTTCTGAAGCTGTGACTTAGGAATTGTTTTTATTGATTAATAAGAGGATGTTCTGCAATCGTCACTATCTAATTTGTCATAAGATATTTTCTCATTGATTTTTCTTAAGATTTTGTTTTGTTACAATATAACTAGAGTAATGACTGTCGGAAACAACAGTGATCCCCGCACCCCCTGTTTGACACAGAAAACAGATATAGACCCTGGGTATAATTTTTCTTAACATTTTTGAAATTAAACTATTGACAATCATTATTTTTACCATAAGGAATAAAAGAATATATTGTTGTTAGGCAGGATTAAAAAAAAATAAGTAGTCTTTGAGACTTCCAGGACTTTTACCAAACTTGGAATCATATATTTTGGAAATCAAATATAATTGCTGAAATGTTTCTTCTAATTCTAACAAATTTTTGAACTATGATTTCAATGTAGAATTCCAAAAATTAGTGGTCTTTGACACTTTCAGGAAATTAACCACAATTTGGAATCAATTATTTTGGAAATCCAATTGGTGAAAAAGATTGACCTTATCAAAACAAATGCTAACAGTTTGGTTGCTAGGTAGAATTCCCAAAAATATGTGGTCTTTGACACTTTCAGGAAATTTACCAAAAGTTGGAATCAAATTTTTTTTGAAATTCAATTGGTGAAAATGATTGCCCTAATGGAAACAATTCCTAACAGTATTGTTGCTAGGTAGAATTCCAAAAAATATGTGGTCTTTGACACTCTCAGGAAATTTACCTAAATTGGAATCAAATATTTTTGAAATTCTATTGGTGAAAATGATTGTGCTAATGGAAACAAATCCTAACAGTATTGTTGCTAGGTAGAATTCCAAATAAAGGGCTACGCCAAGTGCAGCATGATACGACCGCAGCATGTCGACCACTGAAATTTCAACAAAGGTAGTTTAAAGTGAATGTGGACACAGTAAAGAGCTTGACACAATAATTAGATGGACACAAAAAGAAGCTAGACACAGTTATTAGCTAGAAACAAAATAGGGAAAAAACCCTTTTGATTACAAAAACCGTAAGAGCTATGCAAAATATGTACTATCAACTAAAACTTTACATCCATAGAAATTCAAAGAAAAAATCCATCGAAATCTGATGAAAAATAAAGATATGACACATTTAGAAAAATTGCAATTTTGGCCCCTTTGACCCCTTGTAGCTCCGAAACAGTAAGAGCTACAAAAAATCCGTTGACATACTACTGAAAGCTTATATCAAGAGGAATCCAAAGAAAAAAATCCCATCGAAATCC
>MJUU01007464.1:111015-125270 GCA_002080025.1 Modiolus philippinarum | reverse complement strand
CGTAAAGGAAAAAAACGTTTCTCAAGAATGTTCCAAGAAACATCATACTAAGATTTGAAAACAATCCATCCACTAGAACCAAAGTTATGCTGTCCACAGACACGAAAATACCTAATTTTACCCCTTTTTGGCCCCTTTTTTGCCTCTTTTTCAAAAACGGGTTGGGCAGGGAACGCGAAATTAAAACCGGGGCTTAAGCTTGTGCCAACAAACATCATACTAAAATTTGATAACAATCCGTTCACTAGAACTAAAGTTATGCTGTCCACAGACGCCGACGCCAACGCCAACGCCGACGCAGACGCCTATGCGACGCCAGCGCCATACCATAATACCACCGCAAAATTTTTGCGGTCGTATAAAAATAAGTGGTCTTTGACACTCTCAGGAAATTTACCAAAATTGGAATCAACTATTTTTGAAATTCAATCGGTGAAAATGATTGCCCTAATGGAAACAAATCCTAACAGTTTGTTGCTAGGTAGAATTCCAAAAAATAAGTGGTCTTTGACACTTTCAGGAAATTTACCAAAATTTGAATCAAATATTTTTGAAATCCAATTGGTGAAAATGATTAACCTTATCAAAACAAATGCTAAAAGTATGGGTTGCTAGGTAGAATTCCAAAAAATAAGTGGTCTTTGAGACTTTCAGGATATTTACCAAAATTGGAATCACATTTTCGAATTCTAAGATTTCAGAATTTTTATTTTTTTTCAAATACTTGCCAAAATATAAGATTATATGCCAAAATGTCCAAAAATATTTTCAGGAAATTTACCAAAGTTGGAACTGTAATCAAAATTCTGAAAGCTTATTGCACATCTACAGACTATATTTAACAATTCTGCAACAAAATTAAATCCAAAAATCCAAAAATGTAGGATGAGTTTGCGTTGCATGCCATATGTGTCACAATTCACATTTTGTGGTCTTTGTCAAATCGACATCTTGGGGCCTCTTGTTTGCATCAAGATAGATATGAAAAATCCGAAAGCTTATTGCCAGACCTGGGGTCAATTACTTTGAAATGTAATTAATTTAATTACAATTACATTTCAAATTTCCTCAATTAAATTACAATTACAATTACAACATTTTCTTTGTTGTAATTAATTAAATTACAATTACTTCAGTAAAGTAATAAATTAAATTACAAATTACATTTCCATTTGACTCTTCATATGATATGTATGATATAATACAAACTTTATGTGGTGAAACCCAAGGACAATCTCCAACAAGCAATTTTGATGTAAAATCTACTGGCCAAGGGTAACTGATATTTTGTGCTTGCTATGAATATTTCCATTAATCTTTCAAAATTTTGGCTCTCAACTATAGACCATGGTTATAAGTCTACAGAAGAAAACACATAACTGCATCTGTTAGGTGCATAAATAGGCATAGGGTCCGAACTTGAATGTTGGCATTATGTTGCATAGTTAATAATCATGGGAAAGTGGGATGACAATTTTCACGGCATTTTACAATTTGAAATTTCAAGGACTGAAAAAAAACGAAAATTAAGAGAAAATAGCCCATGTATCACAATATTTTCACGAGGTGTTCAAGAGTTCATCTTACAGCATTATATTACCACATTTATGCTGATGTGCCATTAGTATTAAGCTTCAAAGGCGGACGAAAGATGAAGCACATAGATTTTTCTAAAAGGACACAGATTTGCGGGGGAAAGGACACCGATTTGAGTCTTGCAAATTTAACAATGTTGATGTATTCTTTGTTTTGGAATCAATTAAGTGTTTAAACAAGAGAATGTAACAATCTAAGGCATATGTGATTTGTATGGTTTTGAGCAGGTATTTTTTTTTTTTTTTTTCCAAAAATTTAAAAGATATCTAATTTCACATGATCATGTTAAAACGCTATTTATTTTTTGCAGATATTTTTCAAACACTAAACCATTTCATATTTTTATCCAATTTATTATTCAACATAAATAAATAAATTAACATAATTTGGCAGCTTAAGATGTAGACAGATGTACTCTGTTTTTCTAATTAAATGTATTTATTTGGTTATTAAATCAATCAAAACCTTTAAATTATGACATTTTGTTTTGATCAGGAAAACTTAATTGCTGGTTGTGAATTACATGTAGCATGTTTATAGAGCCTTTACACTCTAAATATTAGTACATGTAGTAATTTACCTGTGAATACCGGAAATGTTAATTAATAAATAGAATAATATTTCTCTTAATTAACTTATGATGCCCATAATAACAATTCATGTGTATTGACCGAGTATAGGTGGAATTGTAATTTATAATTTGAAAAAGGATTGGTGTTTAGAATGTGAATCTGGCAATGAATATTGAAGGCTTCAAAATGCAGTTTTATACAAAAGAAGAACAAGTATCGCTACATTTGAATTGGGTGAATCAAATTCAAATAGTCACATATTTATAAGCCAAAAAATGTAAGGAAACCAACTTTTGCATTGAATGAACTATTTGTAAAAATTATGAAATAAAATATATTAGGGTTGTATCTGCAAAGTACATGTAATTCAAATATATTGGAATGGCTCAACAATTTTACTTGAAATTCAAGTCTTCTTGTTCATATCACCTTACAGATCATCATATATTGCAATAACCATGTATTAAACCCACAAATGAGTAACAAACCTTTGCTAGTCCTAGTTCTTATCCATAGCATCATATATTTTCAATTTTTAATTTTTTTATCATACATACAAATTTAGGCAAGTCCTTAAACTAAGTAAATTAACATTGTCATTTGTAAATGCACCTATTATTATTATTTTAAGTTTAAAATGTAATTAGAATATTTTTCAAGATAAATGACAAAAATATCAAAACATTTCTATCTTTGGTCTTAAGATGTTGTTTAAAACATATGTCTTTGAATTTATGCAAAGAAACACATGTAAATCAAAATTACACATGTAATTGAAAAGTAATTGAAAAAGTAATTGTAATTACATGGTTTTCAGCCCTGTAATTAATTAAATTACAAATACATGTAATTGAAATTTCTCTCAATTACACATTACATTCAATTACATTAGAAAATGTAATTAATTACAGTCAATTACAATTACATTTTTCAATTACCCCAGGTCTGCTTATTGCCCATCTACAGACCATATGCAACAATTCTACAACAAAATTAAAACCCTAAATCCAAAAATGTAGGAAGAGTTCTCGTCGCATGCCACATGTGTCAAAATGGACATCTTGGGCCTCTTGTTTGCACCAAGACCAATATCAAAATTCTGAAAGCTGATTGCGCATCTGCAGCATATATGAAACAGTTCTATAACAAAATTAAAACCCTAAATCCAAAAATGTAGGAGGAGTTCGCGTCGCAAGGATGCGTGACGGACGGACGGACGGACGAGGCCAACGACAATATCCCCGAACTTTCATGGGATAATAAAGATGAAATAACAATCATGATGAAATAATTAAATAATTAATCATTTCTTAATAATTTTTAAGGACACTGCTTTGAATTATAAAGAACAAGCCAGATAACAAAGATTTGAAAGAAAATGTGATGATTGGATATGGATGCCCTGCCCAGATTTTTCAATTTGGCAAATAGAAAGGGGATGAGTGATAGACTATAATAAAAGTCTTAATCCTAACATATGTCTCCAGAGCCTCCGATGGAACTCCCATTGAAAATAATTGTGAAACTAACCTTCTTCACCCCTGTCCCCTTCCCCTCAATAAAGGGCTACGCCGAGCGCAGCATGATAGGACCTCAGCATGTCGACCACTGAAATTTTAACAAAAGTAGTTCAAAGTTAATGTGGACACAGTAAAGAGATTGACACAATAATTAGATGGACACAAAAAGAAGCTTGACACAGTTATTAGCTAGGAACAAAATAGGGAAAAATTCAACCCTTTTGATCACTTATTGATGAAAAAAACGTAAGAGCTATGCAAAATATGTACTATCAACTAAAACTTTACATCCATAGAAATTTAAAAACAAAAAAAATTCCATTGAAATCTGATGAAAAATAAATTTTGACATATTAAGAAAAATTGCAATTTTGGCCCCTTTGGCCCCTTGTAGCATGGAAACGGTAAGAGCCACGCCAAATCCGTTGCCATACCCCTGAAAGATTAATCAAGAGGAATCCAGAGAAAAAAATCCCATTGAAATCAGATGAAAAATAAAGATTTGACATATTTAGAAAAATTGCAATTTTGGCCCCTTTGACCCCTTGTAGCTTGGAAACCGTAAGACCTACAAAAAATCCATTGGCATACTACTGAAAGCTTAGATCAAGACGAATCCAAAGAAAAAAATCCCATCGAAATCCGATGAAAAATAAAAATTCTACATACATGTAATCTGCAAATTCGCAATTTTGGCCCCGTTTGGCCCTCATAGCTGGGAAAGGAAACAAGTTATCAAAAATCTAATAGCTGATTTCACAAGGAATCCATTAAAAAAAAACTGCATCAAAATCAGACTTAAAATAAAAAAATTATTTTTTTGGAGATTTGCCCCTGTTGGGCCCCATTTATCTCGTGAGCGGTACATGCTACGTTAAATCTGTTGGCATACGCCAGATTGGAAATTTCCTCAGGAGCACACTGAAAGAAACCCCATCAAAATCCGATTAATAATAAAGATTCTAAAGACAAACATGTGAAAACACCCAATTTAACCCTTTTTGGCCCCTTTTTTAAAAACGGGTGGGGCAACAATGACCAAAACTGAGCCAAACCTTCCTTTTGTACCAAAGAACATTATGTTAAAATTTCATAAGGATTGATCTACTGGAACTAAAGTTATTGACCAAAAACTAAAGTGTCTACAGATGACGACAACGACAACGACGCCGACAGCACCATACCAATATACGACCGCCAAAATTTTTGCGGTCGTATAAAAAAGCTATAAATTGCTACTGGACTGCAAAATCAAGGTCAAGGTGAAAGGCCATATGGCAGACAGTTATGCACTATTTAACATGTTAAATGCCAACCTTTTTACCAAATATCATAACCTTAATTCCACTTATGGCTACAGAGAAACTGATCTAATTAATTAATATACCGGAAACACTTTCCAACCGGAAGCTTTCTAAAAGAAGTATGGACCATCCTGTTACTTTATGTCCCTCATGGCATTCCATACATTTGGAATTGAAGTTAATCAAGTATAAAAGACAGAGGGGTACTGTGGCTAAACAAATAACTCTAAAAGAGCCGATAATCTACACTCTTGGAGTTGCAGGACCCTGTTTAGTACCCATGGAAACCTAACAGTTACAAAAAGAGAGATTTTTTGGAGAGGTGGGCTCTCATAAATGCCCCTCACATCAATACCTGCAACAAAATTCTCAAGTTTTTGGTTTTTGTTTTTAAAGTAAAGGTCTAAAAATGTACCAGGCTACAACAAAAATTGATTTTTGGCACCAGCTTCATTGCAAAAATTGCTATTTTAATCTGCATTTTTGCAGCTTGGGGACTATCAAAATCTGACTTAAAAACTTAACCTTTTCACTTAACTGTAAAACAACAGAGGCCTAGGTCAAATCACATATGATTTTGTGTCTGTCAATTAGGGCTTGATGCAAAACTAAACATGGACCCAATAAAATGTTCCCATAGCTTCATGAAAGAATTCTCAAGATATACTGCACTATGTAAAGATTATATCGATATCATACTTTGGAAGCATATGACTCACTTTCTCAGACTTTTGTCGCTAGTGATAGAGAAGCGGAGTAACAAAAACTTTGATATGAATTATTCTGAAAATATCAATGAACATATTGGCAAAATGAAAGAAAATTTGTGATGGAACTGGAAAGAGAAGGCATAGTTCAATGCTAATGCTATGCATCACCATACTAGATCTAAATACCAAATATTATCCAAGCAGAGAAACCTTTGACAAAAATCATGGTTCAGAATTATAGTGTTGGACGAGTCTTTTCTCATTTCATTCATTTGAGTCTAAAAAGCATGTCATTCAGTAAAAAGTGTTCTACATTATTGTGTTGGATGAGTTAATCTCATTTCTCTAATTTCTATCCAGTTTTCACACTTCCTGAACGGTGTGGAAACATCTGTTCTCCTCTCTAGAGATAGAGGAGAACAAGTTTTGTGAGATTTCCCGGAAAATTTATTCGGAACACAATCCTCGGTGTTTTTCATCCAGTCATTAGAGAAACAGTTTCCAAAACTTAAACACGTTAATTATGAAATTTCTCACATCTCGTTAAATAAATTTTGAAATGTTAAAGAGCTCTGCAAGCCTCGCTTTCAAACATTTGCAAAAATTTCATAATCAACTAGTTCTCGTTATGGAAACTATATTTCATTCATTTTGGGTCTAAAATGCTTGCCATTTAGCATGTCCTCTGAATTAGTGTTGGATGAGTGTTTACTCATTTCATTCATGTATGTCTTAAAAGCTTGTTAGTATGGGTTTTTGCTTGCAGGCTGTTAATTGATTTGTTTACTAATTTTACAATGTCCTATTTGTTAGATATTTCTAAGTCATTTTTACTTTATTACCTGCATCCACTTGTCGAGGGTGGCTCCTCAGGAAACTCGCTGTCACTTAAAGACATTGTGTAGCTACTACTATTACTACTCAAAAATCTGCAAAACACAAAAAAAATTAACAATTTCATACTGTGTGTCTGCATCATAATGCAAAAGCAATGATTTTACATACATGTACATACTGTGATCCCTTGTTACCTGTATATTAACCTTCTTGAATGGCAGTACCTCACTTATCCCTATCCATTTAAAAGAAGTCCACTTTTTTTTTGTTTTTTTTGAAAGTCGCATAATTTAATTTCTATGCAATTTTTTTGCACTTTTATTACTACCCTAACATATCACCAAAATTTTGCATGGTCCAAAAGGCTACATTACATCAAGGGTGCACTGTATGTTTTTACAAGAATTATCCCAGGTTTAAAGTTATGCTGTCCACAGAAGCCGATGCCATTGACAACTGATGTCTGTGGCATACCATAAAACAACTGCAAAATATTTGGGGTCGTATAATAAGTTTCCAATTAATGACAACACCGCCACTGTCCCCGCTGCTGAAAAAGCTATCCATGTTTTGTTTTCGTGACTTTTTTGACACAGGTGAGACAAACTTTAAATTTTACGAAAAAAGGCAATCTTTTGGATGTTCTTCAAAATTGTTGGATACAGATCTGTAGTACATTGTATGCAAACATACAGCAATTTACCCCTTTGTTTACTTTAAAGTAACAGTGGCAGTTTCACTTGGTCTTCAGACTAATAGAACACAATTTTGAACTAGAGGCTCACATGAGCCTGTATCGCTCACCTGGTGACTGGTTTTATTCATTGTCACGAAAAGACAACCCATTCATACTATTAATCAGTTCACCAGATGTTACATTTTCAATCTTGGATCAGGTACATTAACATAAAAATTACAAACTTTGAAAGGAACCACCCGAAGACAATTACAACCAAGTTTGGTTCCAATTGGATCAGTAGGTTCAGAGGAGAAGACATTTGAATGCATTTCCCATAGGGTCCCTATGTTAAACTATGTTCCACGCTGGCAGCCATCTTGTATGAGGTACAAACATAAAAATCACAAACTTTAAAGGGGACCACACAAGGACTATTGTGATCAAGTTTGGTTCAATTTGGCTTGGTAGTTTCAGAGGAGAAAATCTTGTGATGCATTTCCCATAGGGTCCCTATGTTAAATTATATTCTCTGCTGGCAGCCATCTTGTATGAGGTACAAACATAAAAATCACAAACTTTAAAGGGGACCACATAAGAACTATTGTGATCAAGTTTGGTTCCAATCGGATCAGTAGTTTCAGAAAAGAAGATCTTTGAATATGTTTCCCATAAGGGTCCTATGTTAAACTATGTCCTGTGCTGACGACCATCTTGGATGAGGTAGGAACATAAAAATCACAAACTTTAAAGGGTACCACACAAGGACTATTGTGACCAAGTTTGGTTCAATTTGGCTTAGTTGTTTCAGAGGAGAAAATCTTTGGATGCATTTCCCAAAGGGTCCCTATGTTAAACTATGTTCTCTGCTGGCAGCCACCTTGAATGAAGTATGAACATAAAACCACAAACTTTCAAGGGGACCACCTAAAGACTATTGTGATCAAGTTTGGTTCCAATTGGCTCAGTAGTTTCAGAAAAGAAGATCTTTGAATATATTTCCCATAAGGGTCCTATGTTAAACTATGTCCTGTGCTGACGACCATCTTGGATGAGGTACGAACATAAAAATCACAAACTTTAAAGGGGACCAGCCAAGGACAGTTGTTTCCAAGTTTGGTTCCTATTTGCTGATAGTGGTTTCAGGAGAAAAGACCTTTGAATGTATTTCCCATAGGGTCCCTATGTTAAACTATGTTCCCCACTGGCAGCCATCTTGGATGAGGTAAAACCACAAAAATCATGAACTTCAGAGGGGACAACCTGAGGACTATTGTGACAAAATTTGGTCCACATTGGCTCAGTGGTTTCAGAGGAGAAGATCTTTGAATGCATTTCCCATNGCTGGCAGCCATCTTGTATGAGGTACAAACATAAAAATCACAAACTTTAAAGGGGACCACACAAGGACTATTGTGATCAAGTTTGGTTCCAATCGGCTCAGTAGTTTCAGAAAAGAAGATCTTTGAATATATTTCCCATAAGGGTCCTATGTTAAACTATGTCCTGTGCTGACGACCATCTTGGATGAGGTACGAACATAAAAATCACAAACTTTAAAGGGTACCACACAAGGACTATTGTGACCAAGTTTGGTTCAATTTGGCTAAGTTGTTTCAGAGGAGAAAATCTTTGGATGCATTTCCCATAGGGTCCCTATGTTAAACTATGTTCTCTGCTGGCAGCCACCTTGAATGAGGTATGAACATAAAACCACAAACTTTCAAGGGGACCACCTAAAGACTATTGTGATCAAGTTTGGTTCCAATTGGCTCAGTAGTTTCAGAAAAGAAGATCTTTGAATATATTTCCCATAAGGGTCCTATGTTAAACTAAGTCATGTGCTGACGACCATCTTGGATGAGGTACGAACATAAAAATCACAAACTTTAAAGGGGACCAGCCAAGGACAGTTGTTTCCAAGTTTGGTTCCTATTGGCTGATAGTGGTTTCAGGAGAAAAGACCTTTGAATGTATTTCCCTTAGGGTCCCTATGTTAAACTATGTTCCCCACTGGCAGCCATCTTGGATGAGGTAAAACCACAAAAATCATGAACTTCAGAGGGGACAACCTGAGGACTATTGTGACAAAATTTGGTCCACATTGGCTCAGTGGTTTCAGAGGAGAAGATCTTTGAATGCATTTCCCATGGGGTCCTATGTTAAACTATGTTCCCTGGTGAGGGCCATCTTGGATGAGATGCTAATCTGCTGGACATATGTAGAAATTGTAGTAATGGAAAAGCTCAACACTTTTGTAATTCACATTAAACCTCCATCTCAAACAGTTTTTGGAATAAAAGTAAAAACGTTAAAAAAAATAGTGAAAATTCAAAGAAAAAGGGGTTATAACTCCTATGTGTGCCATCAGATTTTCTTCAAAATTGCAGGCAATGTGGATCTTTGACCATTTTTGTAATGTAACCTTCACTTCTATCTCCTACCAATTTCAATATATAAGACTAAAGTAACAAAAAAACGAAAATTTTACGGAAAATGGGCAATAACTCCAAGACGGGTGATAGGATATTCTTCAAAATTGCAGGGCTGGTAGATCTCATCATGCTGATCACTTTTACCTCGTCAGATTTTTATATCTGTAACGGTTTTTGAGAAATTTGCAACAAAAAAAAAACAGCAATTTACCCCTATCTTCTATTTTTAGTAACAGCGGCCATGTTGTTTGGTCTATGGACATAAAATATCACAAACTTGAAGGAGCATACCCTGGTGATGATTCAGGCCAACATTGGTTAGTATTGGCTGAGCAATTTCAGAGGAGAAGATCTTTGAATAAAAGTTAACTGACGGACGGACGACAGACGGCAAGCGATGGCAAAAGCTATTATGGCCATTTAGGCTAGGTGAGCAAACCTCAAGGTAATCTTGCATTTCAAATGTGAAGTCAATATTTTATTTAGAGTTCAAAAAGTCCAGAAGTACTGTTAATATTATTAAGAGTTCAAAAAGTCCAGAAGTACTGTTAAGTCATTTAAACTTCAAATTCAGAAGGGCATTTACTCCTTCAAACTAGAGCTGTCACCGAATGGCAGCCAATTATACCCCACGCTGATTGAACCCTGAATCAATATAGCAAGTGTAAAATTAAGTGTGTGTTGACACAGTACATATGTGGACACCATACAAGTATTGACAAAATGATATACGGTATACAAAATGAAAGGCTTATACTGGAATCAGTTTTTGGCAGTATGAGGTCAGTGGCAGATTAAGGGGGACCCTTAGGTTGGAAAATATTTAAAATTCCTAGGGGTTTTTCAGAAAATTAAGTTCCAGGTCTTCTTTTTTGAAACATTATTGGTTGCCCCCCCCTTTAGCAGATAGTCTGGATCTGCCACTGGAAGTGTTAGACTAAAAACCAGAGGCTCCCAGGAGCCTGTATCGCTCACCTGGTTTTCATTTGCCACAATCAAGCTAACATTGTAAGTTATACAGTTGAACTTCAGTCTCTCCAACCTTGTTAGCTCAAACCCAACCAATATCTTGAACTGTATTTAAAGTCTGATCATGTTTTACTATACGTCTTTCTTGGGCTTTTATGACCAAAAAAACATTCTTGCTAAGGACCACTTTTGACACCAGTTTTGAAGTCGAGACATCATTTTGTAAATGGCGGTCAACGACAATTTTTTACACCATAAAGTCGTAACATCAATATCTATTTGGAAACCAAATTTTATTGAAGTCGGACAATGTTGAATTTTCCGGCCTTATTTGGTGGCCATTTTGAAAATGACAGGCAACGAACAATTTTTTGAAGTTGCCACATCAATACCTATTTGGAAACCAAATTTCATTGAAATCGGACAATGTTTGATTTTTCCAACCTTTTTTGGCGGCCATTCTGAAAATGGCGGTCAACGAACAATTTTCAACACTGATTTTGAAGTCGCAACATCAATATCTATTTGGAAACCAAATTTCATTGAAATCAGACAATGTTGAATGTCCGCCCTTTTTTCTTGGCCATTTTCAAAATGGAGGTCAACAAACTATTTTGAATACTAGTTTTGAATTCGCCACAGCATGGCAAACATTCATCATTTTACACTTAACCTTCATCTTCTATAGTTTTAGAAATAAAAGACAAATAAAGGGCTACACAGAGCACAGCATGATACGACCGCAGCATGTCGACCACTGAAATTTGAACAAGTGTAAACTAAAATAAATGTGGACACAGTAATTTGCTGGATACAATAAGGACCTTGACACATTAATTAACTGGACACAAACTAGTGAAAATAAAAATTAGCCCTTTTAATCCCTTATTACTAGGATATTGTAAGAGCTAAGAAATTCTGTTGACTACCATCAAGAGAAATCCAAAGAAAAAACTCAGGTTGAAATCCAATGAAAAATAAAGATTTCACATATTTTGAAATATTGCAATTTGGCCCCTTTGACCCATTATAGCTTGGAAACCAAAGAGCAATGCAAAATATACTACCATATCACTGAAAGCTTAAAATGAGAACAATCCAAAGATAAATCAAAGCCCCAAAGGGACTGGTGGATTAGTGTCTATGATGGCAATGATCAGTATCTGATCTAATGATATTTTATGTACCCTGTCCAATAGTGTCCAGGTATAATATGAATAATTGCCTGTCTATGTCGTGCATAATTACTCATTTTTTACTTTTGGTCTAATTATAATGATGATATCAAAACCAAGAAAGGTAAAAAAAAAACCATGTTTTGCTCATCAAGAAAATTAACATGCCTTTCTGACAGTCAGCAAGTATTTACTGGTGGCCATCTTCATTTGATCACACCAGCCAATCAATGGCAATCAAACCATTAGAGACAAATATTCAAAGAATTTTGATTTTATACCAGAAACCTATTACATATTATGGGTTCCCTACTGTACACTCAACATAGACTAAACAATGACAGCACCATCTCGATCAAGTACAGTTTGAAATTTAATTCTAAAGAAGAGACCTGAATGAAAGGTTTGTGAATGCTGACAAGACGCAAAAGCTGACAAGACATGAGCAGCAATACCCTGCTCTTTATGGAGATAATAATTCGTCCAAGAAACACAAAAAGACATGAAAACGATGATCTGTGCCAAGTCCTTTGTGCAACAATGCATCTCAATTCGCGCTATGATAAACATTCTCATGCAATTGAAAAATGACTGTTATGCATTGTAAATACTCAAATGACATTATCTCAAGTTTTGTTTGACCAAACTCTGATCAACGGCAATTAACACGCAACACCCCGCACTGAACATTGTTGGACGAACGGCAATCAACAGATCAGCACCCCTGCCTGATCCTGTTTCGAATTTAGTCAATTCCAACCCCGATCGTTGCAAAATATCGTCTGGTTCAGAATATGCACCTTGACAACTGTTTCCAGGTAATACTTTGTATTTACCGATGTACGACTTTGTTTTGAGTCGGCTATTACGTGTAAACCAAACGCGGACCTCGGAGAAGACACTAAATGACAATCGCAACAAATATAATGGAACAGCCATTTCCATTCAATGATAACTAGAGATGTAAACAAACATTACGTCTTCCGTAGATTGTAAATAATGGACCGTTGTTCTCGGCGGCTAATGAATTTGATATTTTATTTCCAATGCGTTGTTCTTTTATCATTTATTTCAAAACAGCCACATCGTTTCATTGACGGTTCAGGGAAGTACGTTTACGCCATTCATACAAATGTAAATAAAAGCATCGGTCTTCCATATTCATACATCTACACACAAAATTTTATGAATGGGAAATTCATTCGGTGATTAATTAACGAATTCGGGCACCATTTAAGTATTGAAAAATTCGGGCAATCAAATTAATGTTCAATGAAAATAGACTATTGAGTGTCAGAGTTTTTTATGAGATCAGAAAGATGTGTACGAGGTTTCCTGAAAAGGATTCTTTTAGCATGGGTATGATCACTAATGTTTGATTGCGTGAGGTTGGTCACCTGGGTCGTAACATAGGATAGAATTCTATCCTTTGGATAGACACTAATCCAAAAATCCCATCAAAATCTATTTCTAATAATTGCAATTTTGACCCCTTTGACCCCTTATAGCTCGGAAATGGTAAGAGCTACATCAAATCCGTAAACATTCTATGAAAGCTTACATTGAGAGGAATCCAAAGACAAAAATTCCAATCAAAATCTGATGTAAAACATAAATGATTTTACATATTTCTAAAAATTGCAATTTTGGCCCCTTTGACCCCTAATAGCTCGCGATCGGAAACAGTAAGAGCTACACCAAGAAAAAAATTAGGTATTCTGCAAGTTTGCAATTTTTGCCCCCTTGGGTCCCTCATAGCTTGGAAAAGAAACAAGTTATCAAAAATCTAATGGTGCAGCGCTATTTTAATTTTTCAAAAGGAATCCAATGCAAAAAACTGGCACTGCACCAAAATCGGACTAAAAAATAAGAAAATTAAAATTTTTGAAATTTATCTCGTGAACGGTACATGCCACGTGAAATCTGTTGCATAATATTGATTGGAAATTTCCTGAGGAGGACACTGAAAGAAACCCCATCAAAATCCGATAAATAATAAAGATTCTACAGTCAAATATATGATAACATCAAATTAAACCCTTTTTGGCCCCTTTTTTAAAAACGGGTGGGGCCACAATGACCAAAACTATGCCAAGCCTTCATTTTGTCCCAAGGAACATTGTGTTAAAATTTCATTAGGATTGGTCAACTGAAACTAAAGTTATTGACCAAAAACAAAAGTGTCTACAGACGACGACAACAACAGCACATGATACCATTATACGACCGCAAAAATTTTTGCGGTCGTATAAAAATACAAAAATTAAAAAAATTCTGTGAAAAAAGGGCAATAACTCCTACAAGGGGTTTTGGGTTTTCTTCAAAATTTCAGGGTGGGTAGATCTTGATATGCTGAACATTTTTGCAATAAAAGTTGACCTCTATCTGTTATAGTTTTTCATATAAAAAATAAAATAAATTAAAATTTTGAAAATTTTACAGAAAAAGGGCAATTACTCCA
>MJUU01007464.1:39361-53812 GCA_002080025.1 Modiolus philippinarum | reverse complement strand
GATGAACTTGAAAATCGCTTACACAATACAACTCATCATTTCCAAGCTCCAGACCAAGTTTCAAATCATTCCCTATTGTAGAAGCCCAGAATCTGTGACGAAAAATTTGTTAATAGTAAAAAATCAAAGTATCGGCAAAGAGGAAGTGGAAGTCCGACAAACTTGAAAATCGCTTACACGATACAACTCATCATTTGCAAGCTTCAGACCAAATTTCAAATCATTCCCGCTTCTACAAGCCAAGAAATCTTTGACGAAAAAAATTGCTGACAGACGGACAAAGTGAAAACTATAGGGCACCCGCATCTCGATGGGGGGCCCTAATGAAGTAAACTTTCAATCATAGAAAATTAAGAAAAATGTATCATTTTGTTTTTAGTCCCCGAACTACCTGAAGGTTTTAAGAAAGTTTATGCCGCCTCCAGAGAGTAATACCTATGTCTTGCTTTCAGTAATTTTAGTTGACTGATTGATTGATGTTTTACGCCAACTTCAGCAATATTTCAGCTATATTGTGGCGAGAACTGTTGAGTATATTGAACGATTTAATAAATAGATAAAATATCAATATAAAACCATATAGCTTTATACAAGTAAAAACAAATGTGTAAAATATTAAAAAACATAATAGAAGAAATTATGGTTGAACAGTAACAATATTAGAAATTAGAAACTTCATGAACTTGTTTAAAATTGATCNTTAAGACATTCAGCAGAATAAAAATCACGCCTGATATCGGCAACATCTATACATTCAATTAAAACATGTTGAATTGTATAATGACAATTGCATGGAATACATTGAAGGCAAGACAAAAACCAACAACATTGTCCACATCTCTATCCATTTCTGTATATGTATTGGTAACAGAATTGTGAATGCATGGACAACATCACTGTGACTCGTGCATGTACATATGTATGGACATCACCAAATAATGGCCAACTAGTGATGTTCCGATGATTAAAAAAAAGTCTCAGATCGGTTGGTTGAGAATCTAGATGTGATTAATTGATTCAAGTTTTGATCAGTCGATTATAAATTGAAATTTTCTCTTGTCCTTTAATAGCATTATTTTGGTCATCCTTCAAATCAAACTACCGCACATTTTTTTTTAATGAATTCAATCTGAAAATATTCTTAATATGAATTGCACTAGAAGGAAAACTTTTATTTTATAGTTTTTATGTAAGAAAATATTCAAATAGCCGGAATTTTGTCAAATATCCCCCTTATATCCTTACACCATACAGAATGTTACCATTTCACCATTAACCAATAATAATAGATAATTGAGGGTTCTCATGGGGGGGGGAGGGGTCCTAGGAATCAAATAATCATTAAATTTTTGCCTTGGTAATCAAATAATCATTAAATTTTTACCTTGGAAATCAATAAATTTTTGGCTTAGTAATCATAAAATATATAAAATGCAAGTTAATAATCAAATAATCATTGAATAAATGCTCTCATAATCAAGTAATCATTAAAAAAATACCCTGATAATCAGGTAATCAAGAAACCCATGACAGGCCTCATAATTGGTAATTGGTTGGAATTTTTAACTGATTGCACAACACTGGACAAGACCACTGTAGCTCATGCTTGTACAGAGAACACCACTGTGATCCATGTACATGGACAACACCACTATTATCCAAACATGCATGTACATGTACATGTACATGTGCATGGACAACACCACTGGGATCCATGCATGTATGGACAACATTACTATGATCAATGCAAGCCTCGTCTGAGAAATATTTTATTTTTACCCTTGGGTGTCTGAGATTTCTCAATCTTGTACTTTTACCGGTGTTGTATTTTGTCTGTTTTTCACAATTTGACAACAATGAAATTAAACAA
The DNA here is from genome assembly GCA_002080025.1 of Modiolus philippinarum. Lineage (NCBI taxonomy): Eukaryota > Metazoa > Mollusca > Bivalvia > Mytilida > Modiolidae > Modiolus > Modiolus philippinarum. Next base: position 51,942 of record MJUU01007464.1, on the reverse strand, counting down.
ATTTTAAGTGAACAGTTGGTGTAGTGAAATTTTTCTTCATCTCAAAAACATTTTTCCATTTTCAAAAAAAGATTTAATTATTGGGAATTGGCTGCTTAGACTTTAATAGAACAATAATGAGTTTATATAACTAAATTTATAGCATTTTAACCTTCAAATACCTATTGAAAGTGGACACTGGCATATTACACCTAAGAAGATGGTATTTGTCAAATAATGCAAAGAAAATACTTGAGACAAATATTATTTCTATTAGTGTTTTTTTCATTGGTCAAGTTCTGATACTGATAAATTTCTGCCATTAATCTCTCTTTTTGGGAGTAATCCCATCAGAGCATCAAACTGTTATTCTTGCTATTTTATTTGTTCCTTGCTTAACAAATAGTTATTGGTTCATTGCATGATGAATGAAGGGAAAGTAAATCTAGAGCCCTATACAGGTATAAGCATAGCTCATTGTTGAAGGACTCATGGTGACTTCAAAATGAAGAACAACAATAAAAGCATTGTTCCATTGCTTGGTTTCATCATGTATTTGTAAAGACTTTGTCTCATGTGTATTTACTCCATATCCTTTTATTGCTTATTTATTACAAGATTCTTGAGTTTTCTTGCATGTCAAAAAATACATTTTTGAAAAGTTGACAGGTATGTGATAAACTATATACAGGGTTGACCAGGCGTGTCCCCAGTGGGTGGTTAAGAGAATATCCTGTCTTTGAGGGGTAATCAGGTCATAATATGGAAGACCTGGCCTTGAACTATTGTATAATAATTGTGAAGACAAACATCAAGCTCCATGCAGTATAAAGCCCCTTTTGTATTTCTTGTTTAAAGAACATGCTTTATGTATACCTCCTTCCCATTGCATCGCAGGTTCCACTGTATCGCGGTACGCGTTATTTTACTCTATGACATAATCATAACGTTACCTATCGGCCGATAATTTTTAGAAAATTTAACATTATTGCAATGTTGTATTTCGGGTAGCTTACATTCAACAGTTCTGTCAAATGCAATTGGAATAAACATATTATCAATTATTAACCATGGTTTGATAACTCTGGGTAAATCATGATCAACCTCCTCTCCCGAAAATAAATATTTAAATAAGTATTTTTGTTTATCTCAAGAACTGCAAGTTTTGGGCATGTTGTCTGATGTTTGTAGGTCACAAATGTCAACATGGTCACGTTATCTGCCGAATATTTAAAGTAATAGAGGCAACAACCGGGGCTCCTTGAATTAGGGCCTTAAATAGAAATATGTCGCATTTATACAATTTCGTTGATAATTGCGGTTTTTATTCCTGCCAGTAAGTAGGTAGTGCTAGTGAAAAGGTTAGACAAGTATTCCAACAGATTATTCGTCTGATAATTCAGAAATTTATTTGAATATTAATTACTTTGAAATAATTAAATAGATGAAACGTATAAAATGCATTAAAATCATGGTTTTTGCGCAAACATTTTGAATATTGAAATTTTCAAGCTCAAATAAAGACATTTTGATTAAATCAATGTAATGAAAAACTTTATCTGAACTTTATCTCATAAAAAGTATCATAAGATACAGTCATTTAATTTATCCCGGAAAGAAATTACTTTGGTCCCAAAATGCACCCCTCATATTGATGGAATTTATTACTGCAATACAATGGTACTCTTCCTCTGACATGAAATGGCTGACCTTGTAATTTTAGACATCAAATTCAAATGCACAAATATGCCTTAGATATAGGTTTTTCACTTTAAAAGATGCATTAGAATATGAAATAAATATTCAGAATAGGATTAGATGGAAGACGCAAGTCTTTTCTTCATGAACCCCCAAACTGTAAGTACCGCGATACAGTGAGACCACAGTATACTGGGGTTGAAAAGAAGGCTAAATTTCCAGCTCCTACTCATTCCAACTATTCAGTGGCTATCAAAAATTTGCTTTTAAAGGCTGTTCTTTTCACCCTTATTCCTCTCCCTTTTCAAAGTGTTTTGAATAAATTAACTTGGTCTCATCCCGATATATCTGAAATACTACTAACTTGATGTAATCATGTCAAATTATCTGCCCTTGATTATACAGATCTGTTATTATTTTTCTCTATACACATCTTCAGATGATTTACTGGTACAGAACATGAACTTAATTTATGTAAAGTTTCATATCAATCACAACTTACAACAAAGGAAATGTGTTTACAAGGTCATAAACATAGAACAAAATGAAAATTTCCTGTGTCCAATTACCTCCCCTTGACAATGCCAGAAAAAAAATTTTGTTCATGAGTGATATCAAATAATCATAAAGGAAGTGTTAGGGTTAAAATAATGGACAGACAATAGACATAACATATCAAAAGTCCAATTATTTCCCCTTGTTTACACTAGACTGTAATTATTTTTCTTCATGCACATCCCAAGATTGTGTAATCACGAAGAGTTATCAACAGACAACAGACAAAAAGATTCCTGCATGTACATGTATGTATCCCCAAACTATATTTGTACGAAAAAAATAAAAAAATACATGTAAAACAACAGCATAACATATGTAGTGTGTTGGGCATTACATAATATCTTGAGTGAACTTTTAAATTCTTTTTATTCTATATTTCACAACTATAATATAAACACACAATACAACCATTCACAAATTCTCTCAAGCTATTATGCACACATAACTTACATTGCATCAAAACAACAAGTAGATAATTTTTTTACCTAGTGCTCTAGTGAATCACTAGAAAAAAAAAACTAAAAACTGATTTAGAAACTATTCCAATAATTTTTACCCCATTACAAAAATTTTATTTCACCTTGATTGGAAGTTGAAAATATTTACCATGAACAAGAGCATCAAACTGTTATTCTTATATATCAACCTAAGGTGCTATCAAAGATACATCCAAGGACACAAGCTTGTTCTTTGAGGGACCAATGGACAGACGGACAAGTCAAACACTGTGTCCCCCCCAGCTTCTGTTGGGCCAGGGATACATGTAAGAAAACTAAACAAGACCATGCATTAAAACTGTTGTACTTTAGAATTTGGATTGACTTATCATGAATAACAAGACAGAATTTGCAAATTACATGAGAAACTATTGAATTTCATACACTTAAAGAAAAGAAATATTCATTTTTGATTAACAAGAAGTGTAATCATTGGTCAAATGAAATGTATAGTAGATAACGCAATTGTTAAAACGTTACAATTTCAAAATATGATCCCTGGTGGTGGCTTTTTGGGGATTTCTGATAGGTACCAAAATCAAACCATTCCAACTTGCATACAATTTAAATTTGTAGCTGAGCCTTTGCTTTGAGTTAAATTATTAATGTTTCAACCTTTCATAAAAATCAACAGAAACTACAAGACAGTTTAAACATAGCTGCCATCCCAAACTTCCGTAAATCCAGAACCAGCCCCATTGAAAATGTGAAAATCCCCATAATTTTTCTGAAACAGTTGTAAGTGATTATACAAACCATGCTGAAATAGTACCAGTAAAATGTATGGATACATGTTTCTGTTTATACATTATATAGAAAAACATTTAAACATTTTACTTTAAAATCACAATGCCTTTTCTGGTCAATATGATATAGACAGAGAGGTATTATATAATATTACATATGACAAAGTATCCTATCAATTTCATTGGCTGAAACAGTCACGTGATTTCAAAAATAATTAGCGTATTTTCAGCTTTGTTTCTATTTATATGTATATTGACGCCATGTTTCTATTTTTAAATATATTGACGCTATGTTTCTATTTATAGTTTTGTTGACGCTATATAACTAAATTTATTTCCAGTTTGACTTTCAAGTCTTATTTTTTCGCCGCGAAAGATCTTATAATAGTAATAATAAAAAATAGGGTCTTTACACATATTAAGAGCACGGAGATTTTAAACAGCCGAAATCGATACAAAGCGATTTAAAAGTTGTCCCACGGTATTTTTAAGCGCTGCACATATAAAGGAAAACAAAAAAAGTTTTCTGGTTTCTTTTATTGAAAATAACATGTGTTTGCATATATTATCCTTTGCACACATGCAACAAACTCACTCTTGTCGGTGTGCAGATTGATTTCATTTTCTCCTTCAACCAGAGCTTCTACTTGGAAATAAATTCAGACGTGTTGACAAAATCTTACTAAACAAAAATGCAATGAGATACAACGAAAACTACATATGTAATATAACAATAATGGACCTTTTACTCTGTCAATATGTTATATATGGACCTGTTAGGGATATATTGACCTCGGACTACGTCCTCGGTCAATATAAACCTAACAGGTCCATATATAACATATTGACCTCGTAAAAAGTCCATAATTGATAATTACATTAGGCTATACAAAGTAAATTTATTGGTTCTCAGTCCATATTTCATTGAAACTGATAAGGGAGGGAGGTGATTTTGTTTTTCTTCTCCTTATTTGCCAAATCTGAATAGACAAGGCAGCTTTTTAATTGTAAAAACCACCAATCATGAAGTGATGTAGGTGATTTTTTTATTTTTATTTTATTGAAATGGCAAAAAATAGGGTCAATGAGCTTTTTTTAAGCCTCCAATTAGATCAGGGGGGCCTGAGAATCAATAATTTGATTTTTCTTGGCCTAAGTAAGTAAAAAATTTAAAAAAAATATCTCAAGATAATTCCCAAAATGAATCTAATTTATATTGAAAAACTTTAGAAAATTTGATTAACATATTGTATAACCAATGGAAACTATTTGTTACAGATTAAAAATAACAAAATACTGCATATATATATACATGTAATTTATTTGCATTTTGTTCTCTATCAGCTTTTATACCTATTTCCGTTTATGGATTTCCAAATATGTTGATTTTATCTGAACTGTAGAGACATAAGTTGTCGAAATCTGCATATGCAGAAACAAAATAAAAAGTAACTACAGTATTTTGTTATTTAAACCAAGAAGTAATCTAGAGACAAAAATTAGATTAATTTTTTGAAATAAATTTTTAAGAATTATTTAGAATTTTATAGAAAAACATGGAATTTATACTTGATTCCAAATTAAACATGAAATCTCACACTCAAATCTACAAAACATTCACTCACTGACATTACATTTCCTATCTCACTTTTCATTAGTGTTTAAGTGTACTAGAGATTATGGTGTTTGCCTAATAAGTAAAAAAAATATCGAGCAAATCCCCTCCCTAAAAAGATCCAAATGATCAGATCTGGTTTAACTAAGTACTGAGAAAAACCTATTGTTCATTGGGTCCCAATTTTCATGGATTTCTTGATTCAATAAAACCAAGAAATTAAGTTCCCTCTTCGGTTTTAATGCAAAGAATTCCAAAGTACGAATTTAAGTGCCCATGAAAAAGTGATATTTATGAAAACTATGCAAATTGATGTCCACTAACAAAAGGACTTCCACAATAATTCTCTAGAGAGAATGAAGGTTCCTAGTTCCTGAGTAACCTCTTTAGAGGCATCAAATTATTTGGTGGCAGTGACAGATTATTCAGAAAGTTCGTCAATTCAAGATCTAAAAAGAATGGGTAGTTTTAACCAAGATTCTCTGGACTAAAATCTTTTGACCCTCCTGCTTTGAAAGACATTGGTTGTTGAAATCAGATAAGAGTTAGTCAGTCCTGCCACATAACCCAGATGATTATCCTAAAATTGCAATTTGAAATGAAAATGCTTCTTATTAAACACCATGTCTGTGGATTATTACATTCAACTATATTCACAAACTAGAGGCTCAGACACTGAGCCTGTATCGCTCACCTGACAAAATGCTGAAGCAGGGTTTTCAATGTTCTGCATGGTGGCCATGTTTTTTATGTGAATTTCCCATAGGGCCAAAATAAACTATGTTCTGTGCTGGTGGCCATGTTTTTTACTGGATCGGAATGAAATGAGCAATCTTTGTTAATGACCTTCAGTTCATCATTCTTGTAAAGTTTGGTTGAATTTGCTTCAGCAGTTTCAGAGCAGAAGAAAATGTGAATTTTCCCATAGGGTCCAATGTTAAACCTAAGTTCTGCCGTGGCAGCCATGTTTTTTATCAGATCGGAATGAAATGAGCAATCTTTGTAAAGGACCTTCCATACATCATTCCTGTAAAGTTTGGTTGAATTTGCTTCAGTGGTTTCAGAGGAGAAGATGAAAATGTGAATTTCCCATAGGGCCAATTTTAAACTATGTTCCGTGCTGGCGGCCATGTTTTTTTCTGGGATTGGAACGAAATGAGCAATCTTTGTTTAGAAATTCTTGTAAAGTTTGGTTGAATATGCTTCAGTGGTTTCAGAGGAGAAGATGAAAATGTGAATTTCCCATAGGGCCAATGTTAAATTATGTTCCGTGCTGGTGGCCATGTTTTTTATTGGATCGGAATGAAATGAGCAATCTTTGTTAAGGACCTTCAGTTCATCATTCTTGTAAAGTTTGGTTGAATTTGCTGCAGCAGTTTCAGAGGAGAAGTAGAAAATGTGAATTTTCCCATAGGGTCCAATGTTAAACCTAAGTTCCACGCTGGTGGCCATGTTTTTTATCGGATCGGAACGAAATGAGCAGTCTTTGTTAAGGACCTTTAGTACATCATTCCTGTAAAGTTTGGTTGCATTTGCTTCAGTGGTTTCAGAGGAGAAGAAGAAAATGTGAATTTTCCCATAGGGTCCAATGTTAAACCTAAGTTCCGCGCTCGCCGCCATGTTTTTTATCGGATTGGAACGAAAAGAGCAATCTTTGTAAAGGACCTTCCATACATCATTCCTGTAAAGTTTGGTTGAATTTGCTTTAGTGGTTTCAGAGGAGAAGATGAATATGTGAAAAGTTTAACGGACGGACGGACGACAGACGCCAAGTGATGGCAATAGCTCACACTGACCCTTCGGGTCAGGTGAGCAAAAAAATGCAACATCTGGGAACAACTTACCTTTCCTGAAATTTTTAAATATATTTAGACCCTATCAATGCTTCAAAATTATATGCAGAGAAGTACAAATCTAGCAAACTTTTGTTGATTGTAAAAACCATAAAAATCTCTAGTACCCATGCTAGTAAATGAAAATTTGGTCTAAAATAAAGCTATGGTTAACTATGTTTGCTTGGAGAATGTGTAACCGAGGCGTCTTTAACAGAAGTATAAGATTTTCCTAATTGTTCCGTTGATTTAGCATCTTGTTCCTCCTGCCACGTAACTTTCTTTGCATGTTGATTTACAGAGTCCATAACTCGTTCATCAATCATCTTCTCTGTAAGTATACCATCTTCTGAAGAATAAGCTGCAGCCTGCAAAAATTTTAGCATAAAACTAACTTTTCTAAAAATAAACATCAATCGAATGTCAAGAATTTTGAGATTTCCCTGGTTTTATATCCTTTAATTCAGATAAAAAAAAACTTTTCCATAACATCAAGGACGTATATTTAGAAGGATAAGCATCTCATGAAAATTCAGAATTACAGTCGAACTTCAATGGCTTGAACACACAATGGACCAATGAAAACAGTTCGAGCTAGAGGGGTGTTGGAGTTATTGAGGTCATACTATGTATCAACTTTGACAAAGGGACCAGAAAATGGGTTCGAGATATCCATGGTGTTTGAGCTATTGCAGTTCGAGCCATCGAAGTCCAACTGTATATTGCGAGGCGTGAGATTTTGTCACTTTGGGACCCTCTCTTTAAAGCCTTAAAACAACGGAAATATAATAATAATGGTCACAAAAATTGTTCTGTGAGTACAGTATATGTCATACTTTAGGAAAATTTTAATTTGTGAAATTCTGTGCATTACTTTTAAAGCCTTTAGTTCCAAATCTTGGGGCATTTTTACCGATAAAAACTGAAAGTGGAAAAAAAATCAACGATAATAGTACTTGCTGAAATGCAACGAAAATTACTCTACTGATGAAATAATCATTCAGAATTCAGACAAGTATAATTCTTTCAAAATCCATAAACAACTTTTTTAAGATGTTAGCTCAAAAGTGGATGCATACCAAATGCCTCGCTATAAATTTTGAATTGCAACATGGATTGTGTACGAGTTTCCTATTCTTCTAAATATATGTCCTTGATAACACCAATCTGAATATGTGACCAATTTCAACTGAAAGGGTCTAACCAGTTTTTCCCAAAATATGCCAATCTGTTGGGTATGACAAGTGAATTTTAAACTTGGACCTACTTGGACATAATGTCAACCTTATTAGGCCAATAGACTGGCAACATGTTTCAACTTCCAATCAATTTATGAAAGCTGGGGCAGACTATCACAATAATTTTCCTAATTTTTGTAAATACAGTCCAGTATGTCCAGCTTTGGCCTGGCAATTTAAGTGTTTGTTTTGCTTCATTGATGTACAACACTACTTAATTAATGATGTCATGAAAAGTTGGCATAATTAATGGACAATTAAAATCCAATCAAATTTAATGATATTGAACATTGCATTAGAATAAATTTTCATTACATAGTCAGACTGTAGCTGATTGCCCAAATTGTTTGATAAAATTGCGAATTTTTCACCATGACTCAGTTGAGGTTATTTCTATCGTCCGCTTCAATAGTACAAATATCAGGTGTCATTCCCATATGGTGAACATGTTCAATTTAAATTTTCACTTTTTTGGAAGGCTGAACTGGTATTGTTCAGTTTATTGCAGTTTGTCCTGCTACTTGTATAGTCTTGTCATGTGACACTAAATCTGCCATTAGAAATCATTTCACCGAAACAGGAAGTATTAAAATTGAATTGGACGTGCAGGCCCTATTACATGTATAAACCATATTTATGTTTTCCATACTGAAACTAAAGCTTACCTGCCATGCAACTCCTAATTTTGATATTTCTCTGCCAGATAACCCTTCGGTTTTGGAAGCTATATCTGAACATTTTTTGCTATAATCAAATTCTGCTACTTTCAGTCTCCTGAAAAGATAACAAAAATGTAAAAATTTCCCTAATTTGAAATTACAATGTAAAATTCCATCAATTTTAACTGTCTTATTCTGAAAGGATTTTGATAATATTTGAAAAGTTTCTACATTTACCATTACTTAATTTTTAGTTCGCCTCAACGAAGTTGAGGATGACTATTGGCGTACACCCGGCGTCCTCTTCCACGTCCACATTTGGGTATATATCTTGGTAACTATGCAGGGTAGGGTCATCAAACTTTGCATGCAGGTGCATCTTGGGCTATCTCACAGCCTCAAAGAAAATTAGGTTTAAAATAATTTCTAAATTACTGTAAGAAACTGCATTTCGAGCTCTACTAACCATGCTAACAGTGCAAAATTTATGAAAATTGGAAAAGAAATGAATTCTTAAGAATCCTTTAGGCAGAATAAAAAAAAATCTGTGTTTCTGGTAACCCGACCGACCCTAGATTTTTGGGGCAAAAAATGCCTACACTAAAGTTTTTTGGCAATTTTTAAAGAAGCACTGTTAAAGTCCAGAAGTTACTCTCTATATGTCTATGTAAAAAGTTCTGGAAAAATCAAAAAAAAAAATGCCTACCTACTGACCCTAATTTTGAGGAGTATGTTACCGGAAACACAGGTATTTTTTTAGGCCTTAAACAGCAGCAGTTTTAGATCTAACTGTGGCCTTATTACCCTAAATTCATAAAGGATATCTTACTTTTTTCCTTCCATTGCAGGTTTAAGTACAAACATATCAAAATATAATCTGACTAGTCTTTCTCTTTCATCAAGATCTGGGACATCAAATTCCACCATTTCATCTAACCTGTCATTTATAGCCCAGTCAAATTGTTCCGGCTGGTTACTGGCTAACACCAACATAAATCTGAAAAAGAAAACAAGTTACAAAGAAACTCCAAAAAGGAAAGATTTTTTTTTTATTTGCACCTCTGTATGAATCAAAGAGCTGACAGAACTGAGGGAGATCTGCATTTTCAAATTTTCAACTAAGTATACTGGATATTTAAAGCAAATGCATTACCACTTTGCTGGTGGACTGTTAGTCCCAGAAGCCAGTACTTTGTGCGTAAGTTTGGTTATAATTGGACAGGTAGTTTCTGAGAAAAAGATTTTTGAATGTCTTTTCTAAAGGGTCCAATGTTAAAACTATGTTCCCTGCTGGCAGCCATCTTGGATGAGGTACAGACCTGCGGGATACCTTTTTTGGGAAGGACCATATAAAACATTTAACATTTCAATGAAATGAAAGCACAGGCATTACCACTCTGCTGATGGACTGTTAATCCCCAAGGGTATTCACAAAACAAGTAGCCAGTACTTTAGAATTAGTTTGGTAATAATTGGACTGGTAGTTTCTCAGAAGAAAATCTTTGAATTTCTTTAAGATAGGATCTATGTTCCCTGCTTTTTTGGCCATCTTGGATGAGGTATGGACCTGCCGGATACAATTTTAAAAGGGAACCAGACTATTGTGACCAAGTTTGGTTCCAATTGGCCCAGTGGTTTCAGAGAAGATCATTGAATGAAGTTTACGACGGATGACAGACGGCAACCTTTGGCAAAAGTTCTCCCTGGCTATTAAGATGAGCTAAAATCTAAGCTATATGCTCATTAGTGATACCTTTGCATTATCTATGACTAAGTTAAGTCCTCAGGCCCCAAATAAGAATTATCCAGAATTTTGACAAAATCACATTTTAATCATTTTTCATGTGGTAAAAAATAATTTATTGATCGACACGAATGTTAGAAATTGACTTTTACTTCATCAATACACAAGAATTGATGTCAAGACTTTATAACATTTTATATACATTAACATGTTTTAAAATTATCTAACAACTTTATAATAATAATATGAATAAACAATCCTATACAGATGTGATAATGATATACAAGGGAAATTCTTTATAAGTGTTAATTCAATTTTTCCATGAAAAATAATCAATAGGAAAAAAAGAAGGGAAACAGGGAATGTGTCAAAGAGACAGCGACCAAAAGGGGAGTAATAACAACTCGAAGCCACCATAGATCTTCAATAAATGGCGAGAAAACCCCACAACAAACGGCAGGTCGGAGTCCGATTCTTTTTTCACTCTGTTATTGTTAGTGAGGACATCAGCTGACACCAAAATCAACCAAAATTTAAAATGGCTATTTCATTAATATATTAAGGGTGAATATATACCCCGTTTTGGTATAAATATTGGACCAATTTTAAAGTGTTTTTTGAGATAATGGGGTCTCCTGAATAATGGTCCAAATTCCAATTTACCCCTTTTGACCATATCAATAATTGTAATTTTTGTAAAAAGAGTGTATGATATATAAATCTTTGCTCTTTTTAAGTGTATCCACTTTTGTCAATTATTTTCAATTTTTTTTTCTTACATAATATACCTTAATATGATATCTTCAAAATATAAAAAATGGGTCAAAGACTCTAATGGCGTTTTGGTGTTTCTAGCCATAAAGTCTTGTTTTATAGGTTCCCTAATGGCGCTGTGTATAGAATATGTTGAAAATATTGATAAAAAATGACTAAGTTGAAAGGCCAGGAAAAATAAAAAATATTGGAAATAATTCTATAAAGTCAGGTGCACATTTTCAAAATATACAGAAACAATCTGTGAAGTTTCAAAGTAATTCCAAAAAGGAAGGTGCACATCTACAATATATATATAAACATTATGTGAAGTTTCAAAGATGTAGGCTGAAAACTGTAGGATGATTTCACAAAATAGGTACCCTTTGTTGAAAATGTCGATAAAAAATGACTTAGTGTTGAAAATGTCGATAAAAAATGACTAAGTTCCAAAGTCAGTAAAAATAGGAAAAAATTTCAAAATTATTCCAAAAAGGGAGGTGCACATCTACAATATATATATATAGAAACATTATGTAAAGTTTCAATGATGTAGCCTGAAAACAAAACTGCCCCCTCCTGTGAAAAAATATTGCTGTCATCAGTACAGAAACCTGGAGCGACGTCAACAGTTGTTCTTGTACCTCTAAAACCAAACGTGACTATAAACAGTCCAGCCTTTACTATAACAGGAAGTTGTATGTTGCACATGCCCAACATCAAGTAATTTCTTGCCTCCTAAAAAAGTTGTCATTTCCAAATTCTATTTTTGTGATATATAAGTATGATAGTCACATGGCCCCACAAAGATCCTATAGGGAGATAAACTAGAGGCTCCCAGGAGCCTGTATCGCTCACCTGGCTTTCAGTTGCCACAATTTTGGTAACATTGTAAGTTATCAGTTGATCATCAGTCTCTCAAACTTAAGTACCTCAAACACCACCAATATTTTGAACAGTATTTAAAGTCAGATCATGTTGTACTATTTTTCTTTGTTGAGCTGTATTAACAAAAAAGGCTCTTGCTAAGGACCACTTTAGACACCAGTTTTGAAACAGAGACATCATTATGTAAATGGCTATCCCGCCTTTTTTGGCAGCCATTTTGAAAATGGCTGTCAGCAAATAATTTTCAACATAAGTTTTGAAGTTGCGACATCAATACCTATTTGGAAACCAAATTTCATTGAAATCAAACAACATTGAATTTTCCCGCCTTTTTTGGCGGCCATTTTGAAAATGGCAGTCAGCAAATAATTTTC
>MJUU01007464.1:552-19290 GCA_002080025.1 Modiolus philippinarum | reverse complement strand
TCATTGAAATCGGACAATGTTGAATTTTCCCGCCTTTTTTGGGGCAGCCATTTTTGAAAATGGCGGTCAAGGAACAATTTTCAACATCAGTTTTGAAGTCGCCACAGCATGGCAAACATTTCATCAGTTTACACTTGACCTTCATCTTCTATAGTTTAAGGAATAAAAGATGAAAAATACGAAAATTTAAAAAATTCGGTGAAAAAAGGGCAATAACTCCTACAAGGGTTTATGGATTTTCTTCAAAATTTCGAGGTGGGTAGACCTTGATATGCTGAACATTTTTGCAATTTACACTTGATCTCTATCTGTTATACTTTTTAGTAAAAAATAAAAAATGCAAAAATTTCGAAAATTTAACAGAAAAAGGGCTATAACTCCGAGATGGGTTTTCAGATTTTCTTCAAAATTGCAGGGCAGGTAGATCTTGCCATGCTGATCATTTTTACCTCGTCAGATTTTTGATATCTGTAACGGTTTTCGAGTTATTGGCCAAATACTGCAATTTACCCCCATGTTCTACTTTTAGCAATGGCGGCCATGTTGTTTGACCTACCGCCTAATCGAACACAATTTTGAGAAGCCATACTCTGGTGATGATTCAGGCCAAGTTTGGTTACATTTGGCACAGTGGTTTCAGAGGAGAAGATTTTTGAAATTGTTGACAGACGGACGACGGACGCATAGTGATGGCAAAAGCTCACATGGCCTTTTAGGCCAGGTGAGCTAAAAAACTCTATATTATGGAATGAGAAAAGAACAAGATGTGTTTTGTGAAACACTTATGCCCCCAAGTAGAAGTAAAGAAGAAACATTTAGCAACTTTGAACAATGAATGTCCTTCTGACAAAATAATTTGTAGAAATAAATTCTGGTATCAACTGAAAAGTTTAATCACATCAAATGATGATTGCAATTGGATGCAAACACAGAAGTCACCCAAATGAACCCCTCCAATCATTATCCAAGCATTACTAAAAAAATAATTTTCACACCCCCCTTTTTGGAACATTTATAGTCAACTAATTGTGTTCTGTCTATCAGTGTTATCAGTACTTTGATTACACCAGGGATCATCAATACTGGTTCCCCAAAAGTGAAGAGAAGAAATGAAATACATGTAATAGATATTTTTCGTAACATGCCTCATCATTGATATATATATAATACATATATAAATACCTGTAAAACGAAAGTGAACAAGTCAGGATCGTATTGCAAGGCAATACAGAAGTCACCTACCGTTGGAATAATAGTTTTCCGAGCCCAAGGCCTATAACTTCATCAAAAATCAATGGACCCAACCCATACTCAAACTTGATCTGTAACCCATAGTAGTTGATTAACAATGCAATTATCAGCTTAATATCTGAAATGGTTTGGAAAAAAAGTCTGGAAAACCTATATTTTACCGAAATTTTTTAAGTCCAAGGCCCATAACTCTGTCCAAAATCAATGGACCGGAACCAAACTCAAACTTGATCTGTAACCCATAGTGGTAGACTCACTTAGCAAATTTTAGCTTCATATCTGGAATGGTTTAGAAAAAAAGTCTGGAAAACCTATATTTTACCAAAACTTTCTAAGAATCCGTCAAATATCAATGGAATGGAATCAAACTCAAACTTGATCTGTAACTCATTATGGTAGACTCACATAGCAAATATTAGCTTAATATCTGGAAGGGTTTAGAAAAAAAAGTCCAGAAAACCTATATTTTACCAAAATTTTCTATGTCAAAGGCCCATAACTCTGTCCAAAATCAAGGGACAAGAACCAAACTCGAAATTGATCTGTAACCCATAATGGTAGACTCACATAGCAAATATTAGCTTCATATCTGAAACGGTTTCGAAATAAAAGTCAGAAAAACCTATATTTTACCAAAATTTTCTAAGTCAAAGGCCCATAACTCTGTCCAAAATCAAGGAACCAGAACAAAACTCAAAGTTGATCTGTAACCAATAATGGTAGACTCACATAGCAAATGTTAGCTTCATATCTGAAACAGTTTCGAAAAAATATCCATAAAACCTATATTTTACCAAAATTTTCTAAGTCATAGGCCCATAACTCCGTCCAAAATCAATGGACCGGAACCAAACTTGAACTTGATCTGTAACTCATGGTGGTAGACTTACATACCAAATATTTGATAAATATCCCTAATAGTATTGGAAAAAAGTCCGGAAAACTTGAGTGACGGACTGACAGACTGACCAAGTGCAAACCTAAAGTCCCCTTCGGCGAAGCCGGTAGGGGACTAATAAATGAAGAAAGTATGCTGAATGATTTAAACAAGCGTGGACCAAAATTCTGTCTCGCCTGTCCCTACATGGTCACAAAATTGGTGTGAAAACTCAAACTGACTAAATCAGAAAATTAAACATGTTCCCTAGACTGTGAAATTAGGATAACTGACAAAAGCAATATAGCACACTGTCATGTATCGCCTAAAACCAAAATGCCAAATATCAGTGACCTACCACTGATAGATACTGAAAAACAAAACATGTTCACTAGACAATGAAAATGAGGTCAAGGGCTAAAGCTTAATAGCAGGCTGTCGTGTTACATCTAAGACAAACCCACATACCAAATATTATTGACCTTACATTAAAAGATACTGGGAAACTTAACATGACCACTGAACCAAGAAATTGTGGTCACAGACAAAAGCCATATAGCAGACTGTAATGTAATACCTAAGACCAACCTCTACATATCAAATATCACCGACTTACCACTTAAAGTTACTGAGAAAATGACCTAATCCCAAAAACTTAACATGCTCACTAGACCGTGAAGTTGAGGTCAAGGACAAATGCCATATAACAGACTGTCATGTACTACCCAAGACCAATCTACATACCACATATCATTAACCTACCACTAATAGTTACTGAGAAACTAAACTAAGCACAAAAACTTAACATGTTCATTGGACCGTGAAATTGAGGTCTCAGACAAAAGCCATATATCAGACTTTCATGTACTACTCAAGACCAACCTATATACTAAATATCATTGACCTACCACTTATAGGTACTGAGAAAATGACCTAATCATAAAAACATAACATGAAAAGTTATGTCGCCGTCGCTGCCATACTTTGTACGTATATGTCTCGCTTTCCGCGACTTTCGTTGTGGGGGAGACAAAAATCTTTTTACAAGAAAAATTCTATAGCTATAGATATCAAGAAACATTTCATCATAAATGAGTTTAATTTCTATATATATAAAATAAAACAAAATATAATTTCATTTTTCTGGTGAAATTTTACCGGACAGTCACATGCCAAGGTCAAGGTCACGAGGTCAAACATTCTGGTACCAACTGAAAGGTCTCTCCACAAGGAATACACATGCAAACTATGAAAGCCCTATCACTAACCATTCAAAAGATATGCTCAATGTTAAAGAATTTATGCAGTTGATCACAGGCCAAGGTCAAGGTCACAAGGTCAACTATCCTGGTACCAATTAAAAGGTCTTGCCACAAGGAGTGCACATGCAAAATATGAAAGCCATATCACTTACCATTCAAAAGATATACCCAATGTTAAAATTTATTATTTTTTTCAAAAAGTACATCACGTGTCAAGGTCAAGGTCATGAGGTTCAAAATTTTGGTATCACTTACCATTCAAAAGATATACCAAATGTTAAAGTTTTTGTAGACAAACAGACAAACAAACAGACAGACAGACCAAAAACTATATGTCCCCTTGAATCTTCATTTGGGGGCATAAAAATAGTTGCTGTCAATTTGAGTCCTGAATTTAGATTGTATGTCTCATAATATCACACCGAAAATTGATAAATTTGTACACTTAATTTGAAAACATATCCCTCTAAAACAGAACATATAAAGATTGTGAGTTTCAAATTACTTCATCCATTTTGTTAAAATATGCCACTTCCGTACAATTTACAATGTATTTCTTGGTAACATTGAAAACTGAACAAGAGGCATCGCCGAGTCAGAGACTACTTAATCTTGCCCGAGGGTGTGTGAGATTTACCTTGTCTAGCACACATAGCTGTGTTTGATTTGTTTTCTCATCCTGCCAACACGAACAGGCAGTTGCTCATTTTGACATTGGACATCATGTTTCATACTATCAAGCATAACATTGGATTTCTGTTGACACTAAATAATTCAAAACATATTGCATTGCACAATTATTTACTTGGCTTACTGTGGCTTTTCATTTGTGTTTACTTATACACTGATATCGTTTGATCTGAAATTTGACCTTCCTGACTTTTGTTTACTTAAGGGAGTTACGTCCCTTTTTATGATGTCATAAGATTCGAGCAGGAATTTTGAATGTTGTCGAGTATTACATTATTTTCAGAATTATCTGGTACATATAATAGGTGTCAAGAGATAAAGACACAGCTTTATAAGTCGACGTTTTGGAAAATGTGCTTATCTAAAAAGAAAAAACAAGAAGACAAGTGCAATTTAAATGTCAAGCGGACACAAAAACCGCAGGAAAAAGATCGTGTAGGTGTTCTCACCCAGGCATTGGCTACATAGAAAGCACTACAGTTAGGTTGAGAAGTACAGGCCCTAAATAGCTTCAAGGTCCCTTTCTATGCAAATTTTGATGTATATTTTGATACACACAGTTTGCTGATCAAAAAACTTTATGTAAACCATACCTTACTCCGTTTTCTTAAGAAAGCATCAGCTTCATCAACAAATAACAATACCCTGGCAATATAAAATACAATGATATCAGTATTCTGGCAATTCTAAATAATTTGTTGAATAAGCAGTACTACAAGAAATATAAAAGACACATATCAAATGAATAAATTAATTATTGTGTATTGAACTATAAGAGATGAAGGACTACCCAGTAGTGAGTGATGTAATTGACAACAAAGAACATGATCTGCAGGTATCAATGATAATTTGAAAATTTCCTAAATGACATACTATTGATTCCTCTTCATTACCCTTTTTTATGTTGAGACAAGCCCACAGCAATATAAAAATAAAGGGCTACGCCGAGCGCAGCATGATACGACCGCAGCATGTCGACCACTGAATTTTGAACAAGTGTTAACTAAAATTAATATGGACACAGTAACTTGCTGGACACAATAAGGACCTTGACACAGAAATTAACTGAAAACAAACTAGACATCAGTGAGATGGTATCCATCTCTGTGGGCCCCGCTCCAAGTGTGACCTAGAGGTCAAGGGTCATCAAATATTGTCCGTGACATGTCACCTTGAAGCAATCTATCCACATACGAAATATCAAAAGCCTATCTCAAAAGAATAAAAAGTAATAGCCCAGACACGACTTTGTCATTGAAAAAGCATGAATGTGACCCTGAGGTCAAAGGTCAAGGTCAAAGGTCACCAACTAAGGTACGGGACACATCGTCTTGAAGTGATCTATCTACATACCAAATATCAAAAGCCTATCTCAAAAGAGAAAAAAGTTATGGCTTGGACAGGATTGTTTCGGACGGACGGACAGACTGATTACTATAGGGCGTCCGCCTAACACTCAACTTGTAACTCATCGTACTGAACTCTTATACAAAATATTTGCCCAATATCTGCAAGCATTACGAAAAAAAGTGCGGAAAACTGTTATTTTAGTGAAATGTTCTAAGTCCAAGGGCCGTAACTTTGTCAAAAATCAGCGGACCAATACGAAATTTAAACTTGACTTGTAACTCATCATACCTAACTAACATACAAAATATTAGCCGAATATCTGCAAGCATTACGAAAAAAAGTGCGGAAAACTGATTTTGTTACGGACGGACGTACGGACAGACTGATTACTATAGGGCGTCCGCCACAAAGTGGCGGGCCCTAACTAGAGAAAATCAAAATGAGCCCTTTAAATCCCTTATTAATAGGATATCGTACGAGCTATAAGAAAAATCTGTTTCATATATTTTGAAATATTACAATTTGGCCCCTTTGACCCTTTAAAGCTTGGAAACCTTAAGAGCTACGCAAAATCTATTGCCACAGTAGTGAAAGCTTACACAATGAGAATAATCCAAAGACAAAAAATCTGATGAAAAATGGAAGATTTCACATTTCTAATAATTGCAATTTTGGCTTCTTTGACCCCTTATACCTCGGAAACCTTAAGAGCTATACCTAATCTGCTGCTGAAAGCTTACAATGAGAGGAATCCAAAGAAAAAAATCCCATCAAAATCTGATGAAAAATAAAGATTTCACATATTTCTGATAATTGCAATTTTGGCCCCTTTGACCCCTTATAGCTCAGAAATGGTAAGAGCTACCACAAATCTACTGACATATTTTTGAAAGCTTACAATGAGAGGAATCCAAAGAAAAAAATCCCATCAAAATCTGATGAAAAATAAAAATTTTAGGTTATCCGCATTTTTGCAATTTTGGCCCCGTTGGGCCCTCATAGCTTGGATAGGAATCAAGTTATCAAAAATCTGATGGTGCAGCACTAGTTAATTTTTCATAGGGAATCTATTGCAAAAAACTGCATCAAAATCGGACTTAAAATAAAAAAATTAAAATTTTTGAAATTCGTCCCTTTTGGGCCCCATTTATCTCGTAAACGGTACATGAAATCCGTTGGCATACTCCAGATTGGAAATTTTTTGAGGAGTACACTGAAAGAAACCCAAACAAAATCCGATAAATAATAAACATTCTACAGTCAAATATGTGAAAACACCAAATTTTGCCCTTTTTGGCCCCTTTTTTAGAAACGGGAGGGCCCAAAAACCCAAAACCATTTCTAGCCTTCCTTTGGTGCCAAGGAACATTGTGTTAAAATTTCAGAAGGTTTGATCAACTGGAACTTGAGTTATTGACCAAAAACAAAAGTGTCTACAGACGACAACGATGCAGCCGCCGCCGACGACGACAGCACCATACCATTATACGACCACAAATTTTTTGTGGTCGTATAACTAGAGAATGTGTCTGTAAGCCATGGATGCCCAGCCAAAAGATTAATCGCAAAGGATAACCTATCACAAAATGTAAGTCAAAGCCACCTTATTGTCAATGATTTGAGTAGTACTAATTTGATGAAATATCATTGTCCTATAATGTGTAGTTGTTGAGAAATGGACTTAAATTCAAAACTTAACCGAAGTCACTGAAGCATAAAATGTATGTCAAAGCCACCTAATTGTCAATGATTTGGGTAGTACTCGTCAAGGCAATTAATATGATGAAATATCATTGTCCTATAATGTGTAGTTGTTGAGAAATGGACTTAAATTCAAAATTTAACAGAAGTCACTGAAGCGTAAAATGTAGGTTAAAGCCACCTAATTGTCAATGATTTGGGTAGTACTCATCAAGACAATTCATTTGATGAAACATTATTGTCTTATAATGTGTAGTTGTTGAGAAATGGACTTAAACACAAAACTTAATCAGAGTCACTCAAGCATGAAATATGGGTCAAAGAGTCAAATTACCTAGTGAACTATGTAGTACTATCTAAGATCTGTGTACTGACCTATTATCATTGTTCTACCTCTTACAGTTTCTGAGAAATGGACTTTAACGCAAATCTTAACTGGACGTATGGACGTATGGAAGGACGGACAAGGGTAACACTATATGCCCCTTCCACATTCATGGGCGGGGCATAAATATCAAAATTATCTCCCCTTGCATACAAAAAACTAATCATTTCCTTCATTCCATGTCATAAGCATATGTTGGTGAACTACCTACGTGTAATGTTTCACTTAAATCTAATGAACATAAAGGAGGAGATTCCCTTCTGAATTCATAAACACAAAAGAACAATAAGTGGAATTTTATAGACTTGATTACCAAGAACCAGAACTATTTTTATTCTTGCATATCTTCAAATAGTATACAAAAAAAATGTACTACCTTTGTGCCAAGTTTCATTGAATCCCAACAAACAACTAGAGCTGTCGGCAAAGCCAGACTAATACCCCCCGCAACTGCATTTGAGTACCAAGGCATGTCATTTTGAAATTTGACCTTTAGCCACATGATAATTGGAAAGTAAATCTAACAGAAATAAAGCCTGTCAGGACTGAAATTATTCCAATCAGTTCATATCTGGTACATGTACTTTATTTAAAGGGTAATACATTAAATAATGTATAATATATAATTTGGTGGATACAAACCTGATTTAACCCAAGCTTTCGGCACAAAATGAGCAAGGATTTACTATCATTAAGGTCAGAGGTCAAAGTCAAGGTCACAGTGACCTAAATTTGGTACGTGACACATCGTCTTCCTATGATGCATCCACACACCAAGTTTTGATAGTCCTAAGTGCTACAGTACAAAAGTTCTCCGGACACAGTTTTACTATCATAAAGGTCAAAGGTAAGGTCACAGTGACCTAAATTTGGTACGTGACACCTTGTCTTCCCATGATGCATCCACACACCAAGTTTGATAATCCTAGGTGCTACGGTACAAAAGTTCTGCTCCGGACACGAAATGCACATGGTTTTACTATCATTAAGGTCAAAGGTCAAAGTCAAGGTCACAGTGACCTAAATTTGGTATGCGACACATCGTCTTCCCATGATGTATCCACACACCAAGTCTGATAGTCCTAGGTGCTACAGTTCAAAAGTTCTCCTCCGGACACGGTTTTACTTTTATAAAGGTCAAAGTCAAGGTCACAGTGACCTAAATTTGGTACGCGACACATCGTCTTCCAATGATGCATCCACACACCAAGTTTGATAATCCTAGGTGCTACGGTACAAAAGTTCTCCTCAGGTCACGAAATGCACATGGTTTTACTATCATAAAGGTCAAAGGTCAAAGTCAAGGTCACAGTGACCTTAATTTGGTATGTGACACATCCTCTTCCCATGATGCATCCACACACCAAGTTTGATAATCCTAGGTGCTACAGTTAAAAAGTTCTCCTCCGGACACGGTTTTACTTTCATAAAGGTCAAAGGTCAAAGTCAAGGTCACAGTGACCTAAATTTGGTACGCGACACATCATCTTCCCATGATGCATCCACACACCAAGTTTGATTATCCTAGGTGCTATGGTACAAAAGTTCTGCTCGGGACACGAAATGCACATGGTTTTACTGTTATAAAGGTCAAAGGTCAAAGTCAAGGTCATGTTTGCGGGGGTATAATTACTCTCCCGGTTTTAAGAATGATATAAATAGATAGCAGTCAAAAAATATCCAAAGTAAAATTATCTCCCCCTGATAATACCAGTCTAACAAGAGCTGTCACCGAATGGCAGCCATTGAACACTGAATCAATATGGAAAGGGCAAATTTAAGTGTGTGGGGATACAATACAGGTGTTGACACAGTACAAGTGTGGACACAAAAGTAGTATGGAAACAATCATAAATCCTCAAGAAATAATTTGAAAACTAGAACAAGAGTGGACCCTAATAGATGTCCCGCCCGTCCCTGCTTGTCGCAAAAACGGTCATGTGCTACTAAAGAGCAACCTACAGGCCAAATATTATTACTGTACCACTTACAGTAATGGAAAAACTATTCTAATCAGAAGCACTTATCTTGACCCTGAAATTGAGGTCAAGGTCAAAAGCCAAAAGGCAGACTGACATGTACTAACTAAGACCAAGCTATATACCAAATATCATTGACCTATAGCTTGTAGTTATTGAGAAACAGACTTAAGCAAAAAAAACTTAACCTGGTGACTGGACAGTGAAATTGAGGTCAAGGTCAAAAGCCATATGGCAGACTGACATGTACTAACCAAGACCAAGCTCTATACCAAATATCATTGACCTATAGCTTGTAGTTACTGATTGATTGATTGAATATTGTTTAACGTCTACTCAGCAATATTTCAGCTATATCAAGACGAGAACAAGTTTGTTGATAAATAATCACTTTGGGGTATGGAAAGGGCCATGGGACGGGAAATTCTGACTGCCACTGGAAAAGTAGGGTGAAATCGTCAAGGGCGGGGAATTTAGCCTTGTAGCCGATCACCTACGGACCACCCCAAAAAGAGCTTGCTACAAGGGTTCTTTAACGTGCAGGAAGCGTGGCATTTCTCCCAACACGTGGACCTGAGTTTACATCCCATCCGAAAGATGGGTTGTGTATTTATTAATCCCGCACAACCACGGAATGGGTCCTATTTCTATATCCCGGGACCCTCGGGGTCAGCCTCCGTTTAGGAGGGGTCACACCCCGCAAGCCGGAGATACTGGGTCCTATTTCTATATCCCGGGGTTCCCTCGGGGTCCTCTGTTAGGATGGCTCATACTCCAAGCTCAGAGGATGCTGCGGGCCTATTCTTCAGCCGGGACCGCGCACGGCGGTGTAGTTACTGAGAAACAGACTTAAGCAAAAAAACTAAACCTGGTCACTGGACCGTGAAATAGAGTTCAAGGTCAAAAGCCATATGGCAGACTGACATGTACTAACCAAGACCAAGCTATATACCAAATATCATTGATCTATAGCTTGTAGTTATTGAGAAACAGACTTAAGCAAAAAAACTTAACCTGGTCACTGGACTGTGAAATTGAGGTCAAGGTCAAAAGCCATATGGCAGACTGACATGTACTAACCAAGGCCAAGCTATATACCAAATATCATTGACTTCTAGCTTGTAGTTATTGAGAAATGGACTTAAGCAAAAAAACTTAACCTGGTCACTGGACTGCGAAATATAAGTCAAGGTCACATAATTTTGGGTCCGACAGATAGGGTTCGCCGTAAGCTACCTATGGACCAAATATAAAGTTCCTACATCAAAGGCTTCTATATAATAACTTGAGTCGCCATCATAGTCATACTTTGCACGCCTATATGTCTCGCTTTCCGTGACTTTCGCCGTGGGCGAGACAAAAACTGTGAGCAAAGCTCACTGATATATACCCTCCCTCCACCATTTGATAATCAAATCAAATTCTAAACTAGACATCGGAGAGATGGCAGCCATCTCTGTGGGCCCGGCTGTATAATATGTGCAAATTTAAGTGTGTGTGGACACAATACAGGTGTGGACACAGTACAAGTGTGGACACTTCACAAGTATGGACACCATCATATTATCAAGATATCAACAGAATGTAAGCAATAATCTGACCTTGAAGATAAAGGTCAAGGTCAAAGGTCACCAATCATGGTTCATGGCACATCGTCTTGAAGTGATCTATCTACATGCAAAATATCAAAAGCCTATCTCAAAAGACAAAAAAGATATAGCCAAGACACAACTTGTCAGTATGAAAGCAAAAATCTGCCCTTGACGACAAAGGTCAAGGTCAAAGGTCGCCAGTCATTGCTCATGACACATCGTCTTGAAGTGTTCTATCTACATGCAAAATATCAAAAGCCTATCTAAAAAGACAAAAAAGTTATAGCCCGGACGCCACTTGTCATTATAAAAGACAAAATCTGACCTTGACGACAAAGTTCAAGGTCAAAGGTCACCAATCATTGTTCATGACACATCGTCTTGAAGTGATCTATCTACATGCAAAATATCAAAAGCCTATCTCAAAAGACAAAAAAGTTATAGCCCGGACACGACTTTGTTACGGACGGACGGACGGATGCACGGACGGACGGACGAACAGACAGAGTGATTACTATAGGGCGTCCGCCACATAGTGGCGGGGCCCTAATAAGAAGATGCAAATCTACATTATGTCACAAAGACCATGTCAAAGTTTCATGACAAACTAATCATTGGTTCAAGAGGAGTAGTGGATAAGAGATGGGTACCCAATTATAAACCCCAAAAATCTATTATATCAAATTCTGAAATAGGAGGTGCACATCCATATTCTGTTACAAAGACTGTGTTAAAGTTTCATGAAATTCTATTCAGTGGTTCAGGAGGAGTAGCAGATAAGAGATGGGTACACCCTTGTAATGTACTGCAGAGTTCATGTTTTGCTATGGGAAACCCCAAAAAACAATCAATTCAAAATCTGAAATAGGAGGTGCACATCTACATTATGTAACAACGACTGTGTTAAAGTTTCATGAAAATCTAACGGACGGACGGACAGACAGACACCCCCATCACTATATACCCCCACTTTTATGGGCTACGCCGAGCACAGCATGATACGACGGCAGCATGTCGACCACTGAAATTTGAACAAGTGTAATTTTAAAGTAAGTATGGACATACTAAAGAGCTTGACACAATAATTAGATGGACAAAATAAGGAGATTGACCCAGTAATTAGCTGGCCACAAACTAGGAAAATAAAAATTAGCCCTTATGACCCATGATTCCTCTTTGACCCCTTATAGCTCGGAAACAGTAAGAGCTATGCCAAATCCATTGCCATACTACTGAAAGCTTATATCAAGAGGAATCGATAGAAAAAATCCTGTCAAAATCCGATGAAAAATAAAAATTTAGGTAATCTGCAAATTTGCAGTTTTAGCCCCTTTGAACCCTTATAGCTCGGAAATGGTAAGAGCTACACCAAATCCATTGACATACTACAGAAAGCTTATATCAAGAGGAATCTAAAAAAAAATCCTGTCGAAATCCAGTGAAAAATTACAAGAGGCTCTCAAGAGCCTGCATCGCTCACCTGGTCCTTGATTAACATAGACATTTTATGTTAAAGCCCATATACATGTATATAATAAAACTATAGTTCCAATATGCCCAATTAGTTTAAGGGGAAAAGACATCTGTTAGTGTTCGCCATGGGTCCAATGTTAAAATATGTTACCTGCTGGCAGCCATCTTGGATAAAGTAGGAACCTGAGAAAAAAAAAATTTCTTTTCAGGGGTCCACATAAAAACAATTTTGACCAAATTTGATTTCATTGGCTCAGTAGTTTCAGAGGAGAAGATCTTTGAATGAGTTATCCCTAAGATCTTTGAATGAGTTATCCCTAAAGGTCAATGTTAAAACTATCTTCCCTGCTGACGTTAATGTTAAATAAAGCGTGGACCAGGGATGGGGTCGATTACTTTAAAATGTAATTGAATACATTACAATTACTTTGCTTTGAAAATGTAATCAATTACATTACAATTACAGCATTTTTCAATTGTAATTGATTACAATACATTACTTTCCTCCTCTGTAATCATGATTACAAGTGATTACTTATGAATACATATGCCTTTGAAAGAAATCAGTGCCTGTTGAAACAGATCATTGCTTAAACATACATTTACTCTTTCCATACAAAGGTCAGTTGCTGCCACAAGCTTAACTGGATTTTTTATTCAACTTTTGATCAATAGATCAAAATTATTCAATTGCAAATGCTTCATCCTAAGCATTTTGTATTTTGAGTTTAATTCTTCAACTGATGCTAGAAAATTTTTGCGGTCCTATAAAAAAGTGGAGACATATCGGTTTTTAAAATAATATCGCAGTTGTCAAATATCTTAATTTTGGTGAATTGATATTATTTTTCATCGTTGATACAACAGTATTTTCATAACAGACTAGTCTATAGCTGTGTCTTTTCTGACTTGGAACTGATATATAACTCAATGTTTCTCTATTAACAAATAAAACTTGATTAGGAAATTGTTTTGAAAATATTGTTGAAATCTGGCAATTGCATTTCCAGTATTTTACACTAATTAGTATTGACAATTTTTGTTTATTTAGTCATGTTAGTTGACATCTACATGTTTTTATTATAATTATTAGCTTGTCATTAATTTAATTTATTAAAAGAGATAAACAATTATTGAAGGAATACAGGTGAATGTTATTTCTTTTAAAGATAACAAATTAAATATTTTAGGTAAAAATTATAATTATGTGCATCTCAGGCCTTTACCAGTTTCTTCCCTTTCAAACTTAAGATATTAAAAATTTAAAGAAGGGTGGAGCTAATTTCAACTGGAAATAGTTGAGTTCTGGTTGATTGTCATATGAAGTTTTTATTGATATCTATATATTTCAAATTAGGGAAAAAACTTATGTAGTAAAATAATTATTGTAATTTTAGACTTGTTAAGAACAAACTTCTTTCATTCCATTTGACAGCATGTATACATGTACATGTATGACATGTATTCCATGTATGCCATGAAAAATATATCTTGTATATTTGATAAAAGTTACAATCACAGACTAAGAAATCATAAAGTAATCAAAATGAAATCATGATTACTCATATTTTTGAGCTGTAATTGATTACATTACAATTACAAGTAATCTAAAAATGGCTTGATTACAGATTACACATGATTAATGAAGAAAATGTAATCGATTACAGCTGATTACGATTAATGATTATGATTACCCCAAGCCTGGCGTGGACCTGAAAAACAGCTTTTTTGTAAGGAACCACCAAAGGATTATTGTGGCCAAGTTTGATGCCAATTGGCTTAATAGTTTCAGAGAAGATCTTTAAATGTGTTTTCCCAAAGGATCCAATGTTAAAACTATGTTTCCCGCTGGCAGCCATCTTTAATATCGCGCGGTCCTATGTTTTTTTGTAAGGAACCACCAAAGGACTATTGTGGTCAAGTTTGGTGCCAATTGGCTCAATAGTTTCGGAGAAGAAGATCTTTGAATATGTTTTCCCATAGGGTCCAATGTTAAAACTATGTTCCTCGCTGGCAGCCATCTTGGATATCGTACGGACCTTAATAACAGCTTTTTTGTAAAGGACCACCAAAGGACTATTGTGGCCAAGTTTGGTGCCAACTGGTTTAATAGTTTCAGAGGAGAAGATCTTTGATTGTGTTTTCCCATAGGGTCCAATGTTAAAACTATGTTTCCTGCTGGCGGCCATCTTGAATATCGCGCGGACCTGAAAAAAAACCTTTTTTGTAAGGAACCACCAAAGGACTATTGTGGCCAAGTTTGGTGCCAATTGGCTTTGTAGTTTCAGAGAAGAAGATCTTTGAATGTGTTTTCCCATAGGGTGCAATGTTAAAACTATGTTCCCCACTGGCAGCCATCTTGGATATCACCTGGACCTGAAATACAGCTTTTTTGCAAGGAACCACCAAAAGACTATTGGTGCTAAGTTTGGTGCCAATTGGCTCAGTAGTTTTAGAGAAAAAGATCTTTGAATGTGTTTTCCCATAGGGTCCAATGTTAAAACTTTGTTCCCCGCTGGCGGCCATCTTGGATATCGTGCAGACCTGAAAAACAGGTTTTTTGTAAGGGACCACCAAAGATCTATTATGGCCAAGTTTGGTGCCAATTGGATTAATAGTTTCAGAAGAGAAGATCTTTGAATGTGTTTTCCCATAGGGTCCAATGATAAAACTATGTTTCCCGCTGGCAGCAATCTTGAATTTCACGCGGACCTGAAAAACAGTTTTTTTGTAAGGAACTATCAAAGGACTATTGTGGCTAAGTTTGGTGCCAAATGGCTTAGTAGTTTCAGAGAAGAAGATCTTTGAATGTGTTTTCCCATAGAGTCCAATGTTAAAACTATGTTCCCCGCTGACAGCAATCTTGGAAATTGCAAGGACCTGAAAAACAGTTTTTTGGTAAGGGACCACCAAAGGATTATTGTGGCCAAGTTTGGTGCCAATTGGCTTAATAGTTTCAGAGGAGAAGATCTTTGAATGTGTTTTCCCAGAGGGTCTAATGTTAAAACTATATTCCCTGCTGGCGGCAATCTTGGAGATCGCGCTGACCTGGAAAACAGCTTTTTTGTAAGAGACCACCGAAAGACTATTGTGGCCAAGTTTGGTTCCAATTGGCACAGTAGTTTCAGAGGAGAAGATCTTTGAATGAAAAGTTTACGCCAGACAGACGGACGATGGACGCAAAGTGATAGCAAAAGCTCACCCTGGCATTAGCCAGGTGAGCTAAAAATTTAAGGTTATCTGCAAATTTCCATTTTTGGCTCCCTTGACCCTTTATAGCTCGGAAACGGTAAGAGCTACGCCAAATCTGTTGACATACTACTGAAAGCCTATATCACGAGGAATCCAAGGAAAAAATCCCATCGAAATCCGATGAAAAATAAAAATTTTAGGTAATCTGCAAAGGAGTAGGTGTGGTAAGGGCCTTATTTGGCCTCAAAAAATAAGATTGCTTAAATTCACAATATTTTTTGTTGAAATGTTCTATGGATTTGGGCTAACAGCTAACAGAGAGATTACTCAAATATTGATGTACGATTACAGAATTCCTCAGTGTATAAAATGGGAGAAATTGCACATTTTGTCGAAAAATTACAAATTTGACAAGTTTTGACTACTTTTTCTTAACAGGAAACATAGAGCGCATGCAAGAACCACAAAAATATTTATATGGGAGGTCCAATGTATCTGTACCAACAAGCTGGTAAATTATCTAATTGTTTCTTGAATGCGCTCTATATTTTCGATCAGGAAAACCGTTTCGAAAATATGCCAAGTTCCTTGTATTTCTATGAAAATGTTAAAAAGTAGCTGTAACATGACGTCAGAACTGTACCTATTGTGACGTCATGGGTTCTAAATTTTGTATTTTATTCTTTAGTGGGAACTGAACTTTCAAACGAATATAAAAGAAAATATTCAGGTGCAACTTAAAAAATCGCCAAAATTTAGGGCCAAAACAGCCCCTTATCGCACCTTGTCCTTTGCAATTTTGGCCACGTTCGGCCCCTTATAGCTCTGAAAGGAAATAAGTTAACAAAAATCTAATAATTAAGTGCTACATGAATTTTTCATAAGGAATCCATTGAAAAAAACTGCATCAAAATCAGACTAAAAATTAAAAAAATTGTTTTTTGGGATTCCCCTTGTTAGGGCCCATTTATCTCATGAACAGTACATACGATGTGAAATCCGTTTTGCATACTACTGATTGGAAATTTAATAAGGAGCACACTGAAAGAAACCCCATAAATATCTGATAAATACTAAATATTCCACAACCTAATATATGATAACACCCAATTTGTCCCTTTTTGGCCCTTTTTTTCACAAACGGGAGGGGCTACTACACCCAAAAGCTATCCAAGCCTTCCCTTTGTGCCAAGGAACATTGTGTTAAAATTTCATAAAGATTGGTCAACCAAAACTTAAGTTATCGCATGGAAACGAAGTGTCTACAGATGCCAACAACGACGCTGCCAGTATCATACCAATATATGACCTCAAAAAATTTTTTGCGGTCGTATAAAAATCAAAGTTATGGTAAAACAGGAATTTTTCATCAAACAGGAAGTAGATGAGTGACGGACTTGAAAAGGGGAGACACGGTACAAATCATCATACCAAAGCTTCAGACCAAATATCAAATCATTACTACATACACAAGCTGACAAATCCCTGAAGAAAATTTTCAATATATGGCTATAATGGGAAAATTTGTCAAACAGGAAGTAGATGAGTGACGGACTTGAAAAGGGGAGACACAGTACAACTCATCATATCAAAGCTTCAGACCAAATATCAAATCAT
The DNA here is from genome assembly GCA_002080025.1 of Modiolus philippinarum. NCBI lineage: Eukaryota > Metazoa > Mollusca > Bivalvia > Mytilida > Modiolidae > Modiolus > Modiolus philippinarum. Next base: position 1,921 of record MJUU01007464.1, on the reverse strand, counting down.
TAATACATACACAAGCTGAGAAATCTTTGACGAAAGATGTTCCACACAGACAGACAGACGGACAGACAGATGGAAAAGGGTAAAACAGTATACCCCCTCTCCTTCAGAGCAGGGGTTTAATTATTTTTTAGTTTGGTATACAATCATCCTCTGCAGTTTCAATGCAATCCAACAAACCTTCTAAAAGTTGTGCAAACAACAACAATGATGGACATACAACAGGTGAATATAGCAGTTCCTTTAACTTGAATGCTTTGTAGCAAGTTGCCCAGTAGTCTGTCCCGCCCCCTAATGGCCATTTTGGATAAAGGATAAAGAAAGACATCCCCCTACCTATTTTTTTTTACAGGGGATAACACAAGGGCTATCTTGACCAAGTTTGATTCCAATTAGCCTTGCAGTTCAGAGAAGATCTTTGAATGTGTTATCCATATTTCCAATAAATGATAAACTTCAAATGTATATTCCTCACTGAAGACGATCTTGGAGAAAAGTACAAATCTGTCACTTGGAGGTCATCTTGTTAAAGTACAAACTGCATTACGCCTTTTTTGCAAGGGCTACCCACAGAATATTCTGGCAAAGCTTGCTTCCAATTTCCCTGGAAGTTTCAGAGGAAAAGATCTTTTGAAAATATTGACATTAGATCCAATATTAAACTATGACAGCAGCCATCTTGGATAAAGGTTTGAAACTGAAAAATACACTATACAAGGGGGATTCCAATTAAGGGTTTTCCAGAAATAATTGTGTGTGTGTGTGGTGGGGGGTCAGAACTAAGAAGGCACTTTAATAGAAATTTGATGGGTCATGGGTATATTGGAGACTTGCTCTGTAGAAACATATAGAAACAAAGGGCTACACAGAGCGCAGCATGATATGACTGCAGCATGTCGACCACTGAAATTTCAACACAAGAGGCTCTCAAAAGCCTGTATCGCTCACCTGGGCCACAGCTGACATATGCAGTTAAAATAGTCCCAATGTTTAAGGGCATTATTTTCAAATTTGTTAATAGACATTGATGCTATATTATCATAAGTTAAACTATGTTCCAGACTAGCAGCTATTTTGGATGGGGTGCAGTTCTTTTNTAGCTAGAAACAAAATAGGGAAAAATTCAACCTTTTTGATCACTTACTGATGAAACAAGATGTGTTTTGTGAAACACTTATTCCCCCGGGTAGAAGTAAAGAAGAAACATTTAGCAACTTTGAACAATGAATGTCCTTCTGACAAAATAATTTGTAGAAATAAATTCTGGTATCAACAGAAAAGTTTAATCACATCAAATGATGATTGGAATTGGGTGCAAACACAGAAGTCACCCAAATGAACCCTTCCAATCATTATCCAAGCATTATTAAGA
>MJUU01007463.1:0-16933 GCA_002080025.1 Modiolus philippinarum | reverse complement strand
TGCGTGATTACTTTTTACAACAACAATCAGTTAAGTAAATAACAAGCTTGAAATAAATGGTATCATATGGTGGGACAACTCCAGGTGTAGAAACAACAATTATATTTATTTTTTTAGATGAAAGTTATGTCCTTTGTTATCTGATTAACATGTCTTACTTGTGATATCAGAAATTTTCAGTATCGAGACATTGGTGATTTCATGTCTATGTCCGTATATTTAGTTCTTTTTGTTTAATTTTTCACAATTGGCCCAGTCCTGTTGCTAACTGAATTTTACTGTTGTTACTATTGTTTTTTATTTATCACATTGGCTAGGGGGGAAGGTTTGGACCCAATAAAACTAGTTTAAACCCACCGCAGCAGGTTTGCGCCTGTCCTAAGTCAGGAAATTTATTAAGCCTTTGTGTGTCTTGTTTTTTTTCTAGTTAGTTTACTTTATGTCTATAGGAGTCTAGGATGATGTTTATTTCGCTGAACTTGATTACTCTTTAATCAGAGGCCGACTCCGACCTGCCGTTGGGTGTGGGATTTTCTCACCGTTCATTAAGATCTTTGGTGGCTTTGAGTTGTTATTACTCCCCTTTTGGTCGTTGTCTCTTTGACACATTCCCCGTTTCCCTTTTTTTTTCTATTGGTGTAAATGTTTGATAGATTTGGGAATAGAGAATGGAAAGCCGTATTGTTGTTGTAAAATAGTTCAAGAAAAAGGACTATTTAACTAGTCGGGACGAATGTCCGGGAAGCTATTCTCACACCCCGTCGTCAGAGTCGACCTTGCTTCTTAGAGGGAGGCTTTAAGCGCTAGGATGTTCATATTTAGTACGCGACTTGCAGATGATGTGAGCTTTATAGAGATACCATATTTGTACATTTTGACCTTCATCTTTCCCTGAGGGCGATTGTTTAAAAATCTTAACTTGCATCTAGATTGTAGTCATTAATTGCAAGTGTATTCATATTTGATACATAGCTTGGCGACATCTTTATAACGATACCATATTTGTAGACATTTAGACCTTGTCCGTTTGGCTATGTTGTCCTCTGACAACTCTCGTTTGTTTCTAACATAGTATACACCTATTACAATAGCAAATTTATGGTTTCCCGAGACACAACTATTTCTCGACGTGAAGCGGAGGGAAATAGTTGGTGTCGAGGATAATATCATAGAGTTTATGTTCTTCCAAATATTTATAGTTTATATGCACTGAAGAGACATAAGTTGTCGAAATGGCCATATGCAGAAGCAAAATTTACAGTAAGTTTGCATGGTATTTAGTTATATTTGTCGCCACTGGACCATGCCGCTGTTGTTGGACTGTTAGTCCAGAATATCCAGAAAGAAATTGGTTTTTCTAATTTGCATGCTAAAAGAATCAAATATGGATATTGTATTTCCATCGGGCTTTAAGTCAGACGTTTGAAAAATACCTATTAAAATTGAGTTAAAGATCAAAAACAAGGACATAGTTTTATATCAAATTAAGTTTAGAATCACAGAGCCATTTCAGATTGACCTCGGAAAAAAAATTGATCTTTTCCATGCCTTTTAAAAATTCGATGCAAAAAGCCTTTAACATTTATGCAAAATTTCTTATCAAAATGACTAAAGATATCAAAATTCCCACTTTGTTTGGCATATGTTACCACTGACTTTTTGTCGGAATACAGCTCGAAATATAACTTTTTCGTCTGATGTCTGGTATACGACTGTAATCGCTTCATTCGATTGCTCCTGTATTTTCCTGTATGCATAACTGGTGCTGTCAGGCTTTTAATGAATCGTCATCTTTCCTCAATTTCAAGCTTTTGCTTGCGTAAGAAAATAACGCCATACTTGTCGTGTACTAACTTTGGTATTATATCTAATTGCATGTAGTTCCGTTTAATCAAGACTTAACTTCTGAATTTGCTTCACTTTATGTAATTAATGTATGAGAGGGAAACACATTATCTAGGCAGAAAACTGTAAAACTGCCTTCCAGTCGATTACCCGAGAACATCTGCCACTAAGAATAAATGAAACATCCCTTTAATAAAATCATAAAAAAATTCTCGAACAAACTTGAACAAAAGGATAATTAATAATCATCAAAGAAAAGGAAATGTAATGAATCAGCTACAACTTCACGTGATTTTACTATAGACCTTACACAATATCTCCTAATGCGGAGAACGCCGTAAATATATTACTCAAAACGATTAGATCAATATATAGAAATGAAATAAATGACTAATTATTGTACTTCAACTCTTCGACTAAATTAAACAGCGTGCAATAATCTTCAAAAATGGGCAATTACACGTACTTTTATCATGGTCATGATGATACAGCGTTATGACGAAACACTAATGTTTTTGAACTCCTCAGAGCGACTGTTCAGATGACTAAACAAAAAGAGGACAGAAAGAACACGATATATGTCAAGGATTTCCTTGATGTCAAAATGATTGATTGGTTGATTAGTTAGAGTTTAACGTCCAGTGAGCAATATTTCAGCTATTAAAGAACGAGACTAACAAGGTAATCAATTCAAAAATAATAGTAAAAGAAGAAAGAAACAAAGGTGGAAGGCATAACTGAGGCAACATGTTTTGATTGCCACTAGAAAAGGAGAAAATGGGTAAGGGCAGGAGATTTAGCCTTCTATATACGAGTCTATTGACTCTGCTTTCTTTAGAAAAAATAAAGCTTATCATGCATAGAGCGTGGCGTTTCTCCAGACAGTTTGGCTACATTGGTTCGCGGTCAGCCTTTTCGTAATATGACCTGACTACCACGCTTAAACAGGGCATTCCCCTATCCACTATCTTGGAACGCCCCAGGAATCTCTGTAGTCAGAACCACCGAAAACCGATTCAGTGGTCTAAATGATGTCAAACAAAATACTACTACTAGTTCTAATGATAATAATAAAGACGTCAAGGTAGGAGTTAGGAAAGGGTAATTATCCAAGAAAAATATATTTAATAGAATTTTCCAAATAATCTATCGATTTATCAAGGTTTCCGTGGGGCAAGCTTATTAGACAGGATTGTATGAAGACGATGGATTAACGGTGATTCATATTAGTTTTAAGAATACGGCTTTTATATCTTCGATTTTGTCTAATTAGCCTATACCCGTCCCGAGAAAAAGTCTGGAGCACATTGTCCTTGTCTGTAATTTCATCTTTGAACCTCTTGGTTCAAGTACATGAAAACCTCCATGCTAGAATTAAAATATGCATTAAATGGATACATCGGCAAAAGAATACCGAAGCAAGAATGAGGAAAGGGGAAATTCCAAAATCATAAATCCAATATCACGGCAATTCACAGCAACACGAATTGAGACAGTATGACAAAGACACAACAAACAAACAAAAATGAACAAAAACGCCACAAAACTAAAGCACTAGCAGTGTGAACCCCTATAAAAACTGAGGTATCATCAGGTGCTCCGGAAGGGTAAGCATGGTCTGCTCAACGCGTGGCACCCGTCACACTGCCAGTGAAAAGTCCGATTATGTCACAGTCGGTGTTAGTCAGTCCGGTAACAAACTCTGGATCTACCCAAGGATATCTGTTCTCAAAGATATCTGGATAAGGAGTTTATATTAAGTTTCTTCTATAAATAGTGTTGGACATTTACAGAGCTATTATTTTATGTAATGATTGCTTTTATCTATTTCATGTTTGTGATGTTTTGTGTGTATTGGTATCAATCCTATGCATATTGGATTTAACCAAATAAAAATTCTGTTCTGTTCAGTTCTGTTCCATAAAACGCAGAAGAAGAAACCTTCAACTATATCTTTTTCCCACTAATACTCAGTAATGTAAAAGAACTTTTCAGTTTGTTTAATAAAATGCGGGTTCTAATTTTTACAAAGAAATTTACTAATACATGTAATTATAAGTACAATACGAATACAGTTATCGGCCCTTGTCTGTCCTTTTCGTCTGTTCGTCATTGATTTTTTATTTAGCCTTGCTTTTTGTTTTATAAACAATGAAGCCTTCCTGTAGAGTTAAGTTCACATCTTCCATACAAGGTAGGAAAAAACAACTACATTTCCCACGAATTTTCGGTGATTTAAAAGCAGTTTTCAGGAAGCTTAATAATAAAACGGATTTTCGTGATTCTTATTGAATACATGAAAAAATTTTCAAAAACGTGTAATTATCAGCACAATTTTCTTAATATATTGATCTTTATGCACTTTTGCAAATAAAGTACATTTCACATTACATTGTTCCGTTTTGCACTTTAATCGTGCCAATATATAGACAAATAAAAAAAAAATAAAGTTATCGACAGGATTATGTAATTATTTGCAGTCACCTTGCTACGTATGCCTAGAATCAATGAAGAACAACGTGCTGATAACCATGAGATTTGCAGACACAAATTACCTTTAACAACAACAACAAATAAAAATCCCGTGTTCTGATATGGAATCAGGCGCGGATCCAGGAAATTTTAAAATGGGGGTTCCAAATTTTATTGAAAGAAAAATATCGCCGAGCGAGGCGCGAAAATTTTTGAGGGTATTTCTTATTAAAACCCAAGGATATTCATTAAAAAAATACATTATTGTCGGAAAAATGGGGGGTTCCAACCCCCGGACCCCCCCTTGGATCCGCCAATGGGAATAATTGTTTATACCCATCGGTTTTAGGGTTGTTAGGCAACCGCTGTTTTTTCTTATGTTCGTGTCAAGTTATGCTGGTTTGGTTTTTGGTCTGAACATCAATTCAAAAAAAAAAGAAAAAAAAAGAACAATCCTTTCCGCTTGCTCTTCAAATATTCGTTTCCCTCTATATATAATCGATATGAAGGGTATCTTTTTTAACCGTTTTCATGATTCGATTTTTTTTTGTTTTTTGTTTTTTGTTTTTGTTTTAAAGCGGGTAGTGAACCGTCAGTTCAAAAGAGAAGATTATAGCAAATCCAAAATCAGTACCTGAAACAAAAGGAAACAAAGATATCATTAATTACATCACAAAATAAGTATTTTCTAAACATGTTATTTAATAGAATTCAGCACATATTAGACGTACATATTCCAGTTATCTGACTTTGTGTTTCTGTATCAAGAATTAGACATATATTAGGTGTACATGTTCCAGTTATATGACTTTTTGTTTCTGTATCAAGCATTCAAAATGCCTTTTATGACCTTTTGACCATACTGAAAGATGACGTTCATCACAACAATGTTTTATGAGGTCGGCAATATATATCAATCACATGTGGCAGTTGTAGAGGCCAGCTGGTCAAGTTTACTTACCGAAGCTTAACATACCGGACCTATTTTTCTTCTGTTCTAGTTAGTATACATATACCTTGGTACAATCCAACAAATTGAAGGTTTACTAAAAATAAATTAACTCACAAAACTAACTCACCAATAAATATATCATAGTTAACAAACCAATTTCGGGATTATGAAGCAAGGCCCGATTACTTCACACAATCCCCAACGCCTAAGGGCGACAATTGAAAAAATATAAAACGGCTTATTGATGATAAAAAAAAAATAATGCAATTATGGTGAATTTTGCGTTTGCACACGTTTAGACGGGGGTAATAACAAAATTACTGAACAGAATTGTCAAGAACCAAAGTCCAAGAGGCAAGAAGTATAGTTTAAAAAAGTAAACGTTTTTTTTTTTCTCATTCATTTTGCGGGCACTCGAATGTGAGAGACGCATCATCATGATCATCATTGATATTGATATAACTAATATTACAGGGATTTGAAACTATTTAACAAACCAGTTTGATCTAATAAGGCTACGATTTTCGGTTGTAACTTTTGATTTACTCAACATAAAATCATTCTGAAAAATTTGCCGAAGAGCTGATTTACCGCATATTTACAGCATTAAATTTTCATTCAAACAACAATGAAATTCTTATTAAAAATGGATAATAAATGCTCAATTGGTTGTTTTCTTGTGTAAAGAGGTCGTAAAATTATCGAGAAACCGTCCAATAAACAAATGACAGTTATCGATGATTAATGAGCGTCAGAAAAATGCAAATAAAGAAAATTGGCTAACTTTAACTCACTAGTTTACATGTCAAATTCCATCCTACAATTACGAAATTTTACCAGGATAAAGCTCTTTGTATTGGCTTTATAGCCATATATAATTTATGCAGGAACATCTTTTAACAGTGCTGATAAATTTTGAATGATGTGACCACGCTCATGCAATTTTTAGAAATAAATTTTGGAGTTCAAACACTAAACTTTTCCCTGTGTATTTTAATACTAAATATTCAACTAAATTTAAAGAAAAATATACCATGATTCGCATCGAAGTTTCATCTTTTCAATCATATAAAATTTGTAGCATTAAATATTTGGGGAAAATAAAAAGTGTACTGAAAAAAAAAGTTATGAAGTGTAAAATTTCGCGGTATATTTCTAAAAAATCGAAAATTATCCAACTTTTAGAGCAAAGTTTGTGTACTTTGGAATAAATTTATTTTACAAAAACTATACTATAATTTTAAGCAATCTTTTTTCTATAAATTGGTCTACTCTGTATTAAAATCGGTGGAAAAATGTAGCTGTAAAGTGTACTAAAACTTCCTATGTTTCAACAGAGAAATGCTAAAAAATACGACGATTTACAGGTAAATCTGCCGAGACGCCGAAATTATAAGAAATGTGAATGTTTCAAATCCCTGTAATATTAGTCCCAGGTTTTACCAACCAAATAATTCAAATAAATAAACTTTTTTCACTTATATTTCCATGCATTCAAACCTACAATATGCCTTTGGGTTAAAATAAATATAGATGTAAACGTAGATTCAAACAAACGGATACTCACTGCCCATTATCCTATGTCTTAAAATAAATGCACATTTACAACCAATATTTACATAGACTCAAACAATGTTATATTCACCACCAATATTGCCATGGATTCAAATAAATATACAAGTCACGAAATACCTTCATTTACGGAAAGGTTTACCAAATGGAACAACGCTTTTGTAACCGTTCTTCATTTTGAAGTCACTTTGGAGGTCTAGACAATTTGCATACATCCGTACGCTTCATCTTATGTACTTTTTTGTATTGAGTGTAGGATCGTCAACAGATATAAAGTATCGGACAAAGGACTCTATCTGACAATGTCAACCATTGCCCGACAATAAAACATGAACGATCACAGGGCAGCTCATCGAATTGATTGCAAGACACTTGGCAAATAAATTTCGCAGATGTGAGCATTATAATGAAAAACATATGGTCAGTTTAATTTTTAGAAAATAAGACAGTTGAAATATTCACTTTTAATAATGCATATACAAGGGTATATAAGAAGTTCTCAACTAAATAGCTGCAGCCTAACTTACAAAATGATAGCATTCATCTTAGGCACGAGGAATCTGGATGAGAGACAACGTCTATCCTAATACATCGGCAAACGAATACCGAAGCAAGAAAAGGAAAGGGGAAATTCTAAAATCATAAATCCAAAATCACGGCAATTCACAGTAACACGAATTGAGACAGTATGACAAAGAAAAAAAAACGCCACAAAACTAAAGCACTAGCAGTGTGAACCCCCATAAAAACTGAGGTATCATCAGGTGCTCTGGAAGGGTAAGCATGGTCTGCTCCACGCGTGGCACCCGTCACAATGCCAGAGAAAAGTGCGGTTTTGTCACAGTCGGTGTTAGTCAGTCCGGTAACAAACTCTGGATCTACCCAAAAATATCTGTTATAATTTGTGAAAAAGAAACATTGTAATGGTCTGTCTAATCGTGGTAACGACCGTAAAACTTCTGTAGTGACAATTGCAACAGTGACTGAACATACCCTTGATGTATAAGTTTTTGAGACAGTAATTTTGCTCTGTTGACAAAATTGTTGTACAAACTACAGGCACGGCAATAGCGAATGAGTTGTGAAATGAACAGAGGAAACTATATGGTATAAACGTACATGGGACAAAATACCTACAAAGAAAGTGAAAACTGAACCGTCAGTCCAAATAATACATTGTAAGGTTGAGCAAATTGAACAACGATATAGTTGTTGCTCTTCATATTGAGTCAACAGTATGCCTTCAACCTTGAGCATACATTTGTATTCATATTTCTTTATACAAATTGATATTTACTGTTGATGATTCCATGGTCTAAAATAAATGCAATTTTACGAAAATATTAAAATACTTATATTTACAATTGCTAGTTTAACAAGAAACACATCCATGCATTTTGTACTTTTAACGTGTGACGTTTCCGTGGATTTAAATATATGCATTTATACAATACACACTTCCATGCACATTTTTCACTTTTAACGAGTGACATGTTTGTGTCTGCAAACTCAATGTGGATGATTTGACAGACCTTAAAACTGAATAAATTGTATCAAAGACAGTCCTCTACCTGGTTATCAAAAACTGTCATGTTTGGTAGTTCGCATTTATTTTTTTTTTCATACAAACACACACCTTTCTACTTCTAGAAGTAAATAAGTATTGCATCGGATGGCACGAAACATCAACATTTTTGTCACTCTTCAAGTTCTAACGTTTACTTATACACTTAACTAATTATTAATTATTGTATTAAACTGAAAAAAATGTCAACTTGCATAATATAGTGTGTGTTAAATATTTATCATTTAAATAAGTAAAACTGTCTTTTCGGTCTGAAGAATTTAATGAAAAGTTGTTTAAATATCCATCGCAATTTTTGGTCTAGATCAGGCTCCGACATGCATGAACATTTACATCATATCTATTTATTTCTTCAAACAAACTGATATTCACCATCAAAAATTTCATGGACTCAAATAAATGCACTTTTACAAACAGATATTTACAGTCACTTCTCCCAACGGTTCAAATAAATGCATTTTAACAATAATTACTTCCATGCATTTTGTCTTTTTAACGTGTGACAAGTTTCCACGGAATCAAATAAATGCATTTACTTCCATGCATTTTGCACTTTTAAACTGTGACATAAACATGTATTTGTCTTCAAACTCAATGTGTATATGATAACTACAAAACAACTAATTTTGACTTCAAGGAACTAAAACCGATCAAATGTAAAAAAACAATAAAAACAATATAGTTTTGGGACTGTAATGTTGTTTTATGATATAAAAAAGTATCATGTTTAATAATCTAAATTTAATTTCTTTTCCAAACAAACACAAAACATCATTTTTGTTTTTTTTTTGTTTTTGTTTTTTTTTTTGTTGTTGTTGTTCTTCAGGTTCTAACGTTTACTTATACATTGCATAAAACTGTCCAAATGTCAACTCAACTTACATAATATAGTGTGTTAAATATTTATCATTTAAAAGAGTAAACTATAATGTTTTGTGGATTGCACTCGTGTGTCGTTTTACAAAACAAAGCCTTGATTGCACCTCGGAAATGTCGGGCTCTGTACCCAATGGTCATAGCAGTTACTGAAGAATTGAATGATAACGGAATGTAAAGAAGTAGTGAAAATATCCACCACAAGTCTTGGTCAGGATCAGGGTCCGATTCTAATCCGTACACTACAAGTTAAGGGATCTAGCAAATGGCATCTCTTTTGCTTTTTTAATGTTGTTTCGGTTTTCCAGATTTGAGTTTGTAGCTTTCTACTTTGTATTTGATGTAAACGTCAAAATAAAAGGTAAATCAAAGATTTATAAGATTTACATGCTTCTTATAAAACACACCACGAGTGTCTTATAAGAAGCAGGAGGTGCTTACTCTGCCGGTTAACCTGGTCTCACCCATGATTTTTATTGGGTTCGTGTTGTTCTTCTTTGTGTGTGTGTCTGTCTTCATTTTTCTTTTCTGTGCCGTACTCATGTTGTGTCTCTGTTACTTTTTTTCGATGTTGCCATTGAACTTGGATTGTTCGTTTTGGGTTGACGGTTCGGTTCTCACTTTATGCTAATGAATTGCACTTTAACAAGATCACCGCCAGATTTATTTCAATAATATTTAAGTCGTATAATTTGAAATTCCCATGAGGTTGTCGATAAGCTATTAATTTGGCAAAATATTAAAATATTTATGACAAAGTTTTGATGAAAAATGTTTTATGCAAAAGCTTCAGCTACTTTGAAAATGATATGCACGAACTGCGTTTTAAATATTAAAAGATATATCTACGTAACAAAACAAACATAATGTCTCACTAAACTTAATTGCAATCTTTCCATTCGATTCTTTCTTTTTCCCTGTTGTCAGTTTCTAATTATATGAAATGAAAGTTAAAGCAGATATCACATACTGACTGACATAATTTCATATTCATTATTAAGGTCAATGATAATTGTGTGAAATTATTGACGTATCGTGACCAAAATATTAATTCTCAGAGGGTGTGTGATTTGTTTAACAAATAGAGTCAAACTTTTGACAATAAGGACGTTTTAACACTATAGTATTTAATTAAAAGAAAGCGTTTATGTCATGTCACACATAAATTCTAAATTTGTTCAAAATATTTTTATAAGTTGTAAACAAAATTTGCATAAATTTCACGTATTTAGCATGAATGCTGAATGACTACTTTCGACGAGTCCACTTCAACATGTCGATTAAAAAAATTCAGACCACAGAACATTTCATGGAAATATTAACACCAGTATTGTCAAGTATTGAAACTAGTATTTCCCATACGTGTAGTTTTAGCAACAAAAATATTTCAAATAAATATACTTTTACTACTGATATTTTCATGGATGCTAACTAATGTATTTATTCCACAAATATTCCCACGAGTTCAAATAAAATCACTTTTGCGTACACTTTTTCACCCAAACAAACTGATGTTCACTGCCAATAGTCCTATATCTTAAAATATGTGCAATTTAACAATTAATATTTACATAGAATCAAACAATGAGATGTTCACCACCAATATTTCCATGGATTCAAATAAATGCACTTTATCATTCAAATTTAAATTGATTCAGTTTCTGTTCAAGGTGAAGACATGTTGGTGACTTCAATATGAAGAATAACAACAAAAGCGTTGCTCAATTTGCTCGACCTGAAGGTTCAGTTTTCGTTTATTTTGTATGCATTTTGCTCAATGTACATTCATATTATTAGTAATGGACATCTGATATTATATATTTTCCTCTGTTCATTTAGGATACGCCTTTTTTTCTCATGCAGCATGGAATCAATAAAATGATTCCTTGTGCTTTATATGATGCCCGTCATGGGTTTCTTGATTACCTGATTATCAGGGTATTTTTTTTTAATGATTATTTGATTAGGAGAGCATTTATTTCATGATTATTTGATTATTAGCTTGCATATTATATATTTTTTTATTACTAAGCAAAAAATTTATTGATTACCAAGGTAAAAATTTAATGATTATTTGATTACCAAGGAAAAATTTAATAATTATTTGATTCCTACGACCCCCATGAGGACCCTCTTATATGTATGTTCTCATTGTTTTTTAGGTTAGAATTTCTCAAACGTACAAACAATGAAGGGATATGGAGGAAATACATTATCAAAAAAAAGCTGTCTTATATTTTAAAAATGCTAACATATCTAAATTATAGTGGCCAAGTGTCTTGCTATCAATTCGATGAATATCCTGTGGTCGTTAATATGTTTTATAGTTTGGCAATGGTTTACTTTGTTAGTAAGAGTCCTTAGCCCGATACTTTATATTTGTTGATGATCCCGCACCCACGATCAAAGGAAAAGATTAATGGATGTAGCTATGCTCGACATTTTGCAAGTGAATTCCGCTTAAGCAAGTAATAGTAGTCTCTAGAACTTACTGTGGGGTATGAGTATATTCATATTGTGGAAGGCCTCCGTGGAGGCCTCATGGTGCCTCCGTTACGAAGAAGAACTACAAAAGCGTTGTTCAGTTTGCTTAACCTTCCATGTATTTAAAGGTATTTTATGATCTGTACATTTATATCATTTTGTATTCATACTTCCTCAAACAAATTGATATTCACCATCAATAATTCCATTGACTTAAATAAATGCACTGTTACAACCAACTTTAAAATACTGATATTTACAATCGCTATTTCTGCGGATTCAAATAAATGCATTTATACAATAAATACTTCCTTGCATTTTACACTTTTAACATATCACATATTTAAAATAATTAGAAAAGTAACAATTCACGACTTGAAGGACCTTAAACTGAACAAATTGCTTAAAAGACGATCCTCGACCTGGTTTTGAGGCTGTTGTTGTTCTGAGGTATTTAAAGTTCTAACGCTTACTTATACATTGTATTAAACTGCCTAAATGTCAACTTACATACTATTGTGTGTAAAATATTTATCATTTAAAAGAGTAAAAACTGTTTTGTCGATTGCACTCGTGTGTCTTTTTACAAAACAAAGCCTTGATTGCATCTCTGAAATGTCGGTTTCTATATCCAATGATTATCGCAGTTACTGAAGAATTTAATGATACCGGAATATATAAAAGTTGTGTAAATATCCACCGCAATTCTTGGTCTAGGTCAGGCTCCGATTCTAATCCGTACACTACAAGTAGAGGGATCCAGCAAATAGCTGATATACCTGATAACAGGAAAACAGTAACGAAAGCCTTTCCCTTTTGTTTCAATTTACGTGTTGAACTATGTTTATGTTGCACGTTCCGTAGCAACGAATTTATTCTAGACGCTTGTGATATTGCTGTCCGAAATACTATAATATTTATTGTTATAATTGCAACAATTACCACAACACCAAATACCTGTTCTGCAATGCTAAACTCGAAAGGAAAAACATCAGCCACACACACCTTGTAGCGATCCCAATTGTTTTTACAAAGAAACGGTATGACAGTGTACGCAAGTCCAACCATGTACGCAAAGGTACTACACAATACTACATGCCGTACTTTGATTCTGCTGTGAATGTTTGGATGGAGAATACAGAGATACCGCTCCAAGGATAAATACAATAGGACCAATAAAGATGACAATATTCCACCAAATATAAGTATAAACAAATTTAAACATACTATTTTTACGTGAAGTGCATCTCCAGGATTTAACGTGTAAGACGAATAAAATGAAATTCCAGTAGTAATTAACAAATTTGTAAAAGCAAGGTTAATAACTAGCATGTCGTGTTTTGTCCTCAGGCATTTATATTTCATAAATACAAAAACTATGACGAAATTTGCTATGCATGATAATACCGTTAGCGTTGTAAGTACAGATGCAATAACGATTTCGTATACATTTAGCATAGGATAAACATCAAGAACATTTGTACTGTTGTTAAACATGTTAATGTTATAGTTATTTTCCATGTTAGTTTTTCCGTCAGTCATTGTTTTGTTTCTCAACATAGATTATAAACACAGAACATGTTCGGTTTCCATATCAACAGTTGATGGTTTTTTATAATATCCTTGAAACGTTCGTTCAGCCTAATCCGAAAATTATATATTGTAACAATTTTCAATGTTTCGTTTTGTAAATGTCATAAAATTACATCATTTTCTGTAATTTTGCTACAAATTCCCTTTATCAAAAACGAAAAAAAACTGTCATTTTTGTCTAAGTCTTTGTATTCTCTGCAAGAAAATGAAAGGAGCCTTCATTAAGGCGAGCTTCCACGAAATAATTTCTGGCAACAATCTTTTACCTCTTACTCCTTTTTCAAAAATAAAGATATGTATTAACCTGTTGTAGGTACGGTTGATCACGAAAGTATGCTGTGACAACTAATTATTCATCTCCTTAACACATTAGAAATGTAGAAATTTATCTTCATATAAGTTATTTATCATTATTTTCACCGGTTCACACCACTTCCACTGATTATAAACAAATAAGTCTCGACAATTGTTATATTGTTCACAATAGTGGTCAGAACAATGTCCGCAAGCATACAAAATAATGACCATCAGTTTCATACGTGAGATATGAATATTTTAGTAATTGTCATCCACATTAATTAACAGAGACATACAGCTCTCTTTTGTAACAATATTTCTTATTTCCTTTTTATTATTTCCAGTTAAAAGGATGAATATTTCAGTAATTGTCATCTGCGTTTATTAACGGAAACACAGTACTCACAGTAAAAGTATTTTTTTTTACTTTTTATTAGTGATAAAACACATACAATAAATTTCCTTTGTAATTAAAATATAAGTAACATCTTCGTTTACGTTCACAGATTCACATTATCTATAAATGATTGCAATGATCCTGATTGCCAGACCAATTAACGCGGTATTCTTTTGTAGAGAATCATTTGTCTACTGGCTGCTTATGCCAGCTTAAATGTCGCTTCAGATTCCATAATAAGATAACTCCTTATTAATGATTCATTACACCTGACATTCAATAAAAGTTCAATGAAACCTTAGGTCGAACATATTCTGCCTCTGTATGAAACTTCTCCAACAAATAAGACTGAACATTTCCTGCCTCATACAGCATTAGTCTTAGATAAACAATATGTCCACGATATTGATCGAACTTCAATATATGTATGCAGATGTATATTTGACAATTGCCAGGTAAATACACAACTAATTTACCGTGATATAATATTCATTTGTATATATTTTTCATACATCAGTCAGTACAAATTTAATGCCGTTTCTTCGACGTTTTTATTTTTTGTCATAAATACCATCAGCTAGATATCAAAAATGATAACTGGGGGTCTTCAAAATAATCCAATCTTCAAAAAGTCATCTAAATTTGCAATATTTCAAACAATTATAGTAATTTTTTCCAGATTTAAAGTTTCGATTTATTTCGTTTAATGAAACGTCTAAAGTATTCTGTAATTGTTATTTTTGTCGTATTCAGTGTGTTCCAATATATGATATTATAATTCAAGTCTCATATCCTAAATGAATGCATTAGCCTTCTAATTACTTTGGACCTTGAATTAATATAAAGTATTTATTACTTTTGGTGTCAAGTGTCTTGAATGAATTAAGAAATGTCTAAATATAAAAATTTTACAATTAAGTGATCAAATCCAATATCATGGGACACATAAATAAAAATTTAAGAGTACTGATAACTCTTTTTATCAAAGAAATAAATTTAAAAAATGAACATGAAAAAAAGAAGAAAATAAGTAAATAAATAGCACAAAAAGAAAATTCAAATATTAAATATGTAGAAAAAAAATGAAAATAAGAAGTACCGAAATTCAATCACAAATGTCACGAATGCAACCGGTAAGGAATTAAATCAGAAACAAATACGATGACAAAACCAGTGTAACATTTCACTAGGGAATCATTAAAAATAGAAAGAAGGAAATTTATAATAAACTATACATACAGAAAAATGCAGAAAATCAAGAATAAATGCTTTTAACTTAATACAATTATTTCAATATGTTTATTAACAATTCGATGAAATGATTGAATGTAAAGTAAGTGAGAATAAAAAAAACCAAAGAATTAAGGGACAACGACAACATCGGGAACACAAAAAGACAAGGGAACAACATGAGTACGAGACACACAAGAAAAATAAAGACACACATACAGACGAACAACACAGACACAATAAAAATTATAAGTGAGATCAGGTGCATCGATAGAGTAAGCATCTCCCGCTTCTTCTAAGACACCCGCTGTGTTGAACATCTAATTATCATTATCATCTAATCAACTTCTAATTATAGAAGCATCCCTACTATGTATTGGCTTCCTTAACTTCACAAAAATCCTTTCAAATTTCGTTTTTCGTTTTATTTCGGCATCAAGTAAATGTTCAATTAAACACATTTCGGTTTTATTGACCAGTGCATTTACTACCATAAAAAATCTTGTCATCAATTTCAGCAACAAATGTTATGAATACAGTTGAATTAACTGCTTTTGGAGTGTTAACAATTCTGTAGAAGTTTTGGAAGGACTTCGATCTGAAGCATACACCTCCGTCGATAGCTATGATTTTTCTAACCTTTATACTACATTATTGCATTCTCTCATCAAAGAGAAATTTTCGTATTTGATCAAAAGCTCATTTTGGCTTTACATTTAGATCATATCGGTTATTTGTTCTCTATCAGTGTTCAAATATCTTTAAGTTTCTGGTCTTCCAAACATTCAGATTTTATCTGCACTGAAGAGACATTAGTTGTCGAAATGCGCATATGCAATAAGTAAATTCACAGTAACTTCGGTATTAAGTTATGGTCCTTCAAAAATTAGGGATGTAATTACATTTGTTGCAATACATTTAAATCGTTTTTAGTGACGATAAACATGACAAATATACCAACTGGACTTGTGAGGATATGATAAAACCGTTAAATTTTCTTCTTGATAATATTTTTGTTTGTTTCGGTGATACAGTCTATCGACAGAAAAATAGGTATTCCAATGGGTACAAACTGTGTACCTCTCATAGTAGATTTATTTCTTTATTGCTACGAGTCACAATTCATGGCCAAATTTAAAACAGCATTTAGTGGATATCTTTAACAATACATATAGACATTTGGACGATATTTTGGCTTTAAATAATCCCGAATTTTGTACATTTACAGACGAAATTGATCCTGTCGAACTTACTTTAAATAAATCCAATAGCAGCGGTGATCATACTCCTTTTCTTGATCTTGATATATCAATAAATCAAGGAAAGTTAAACACTAAGGAATGATTTCTCTTTCCCTATAGTTAATTTTCCCCATCTAGACGGCGATGTTCCGTTAGCCCCTTCTTTCGCAACTTGTTCGATATACACGAGTATGTCGTGATGCTTCTGACTTCAACGATCGAAATCTTTGTCTTACTGAAAAACTTTTGCATGAAGGGTTTAGATATCATAAATTGATAAAAACATTCTCTAAATTTTACTATAGTTGATACATTGACTTATTAAGAAACTTTGGTTCTACGTGCAGGGCTCTTATACAAAAGGGCATTTCACATTCGATCATTTACAA
>MJUU01007462.1:85279-99464 GCA_002080025.1 Modiolus philippinarum | reverse complement strand
AGCAAGTGGCAATGCTTGACCTTTATTTCAGTTACGAATAAAATAATGTTCATATTTTCAAATAAGTTCCACATATACAAAAGAATCTGGAATCTGGAAGTCTACATGTGATACCGAGATTTCATAATAATAAAATTGCAATCACAAAACAATTCCACCTAAAACATGACATTCAAATTTTTGTTTCAAATATCACATATTTTTGTACAAAATGCAACTTCTGGTATAATTTATGTTTGTTGAAGTTTCAACATTGAACAAGACTTACAGAAGGGAAAGCCCATGAACTTCCATACTGATAAGTATTGTTTGTATGCCAACATGGAATGCAACACTTTTCAACAATAAAAACAATTCAGTTTGTTTTATCGATGTTAAATAAAGCTTTTGTATTTGTATTTGTATTCGTTACCAACACGATTCAGGTTTACAATGTTTCCATCTATAGGCCATTTTAGTTTGTATAAGGACCTGCCACACAAAACTTTGTATTCTTTTTGTTGTTTATTTGATGTGAGATCACCTTCATTGACTTAAAGGAAACCTATCACTATAAGGTTTGATATAGCATGTTGCAATCACACAATCATAACATCTCTCTACCTAAGGTGTTGGCTCCCCTAAAGAAAATAAAGGCTGAGAATACAGTATATTTTGCCTCATGTATATTAATTCATGGTCTCTCTTGGTAAAGATTAACACAGATATTTATAAAATATTTATTTGTGTAAAGTTGTATATTTCATACAAATAAGCCAGTAGCTATATATAAACTAATAACTAAGTAAAAATTGTATGAAAGACTGTCTATATTTACTTTGTATTACATTTTATAAACTTCCACATTAGATGCACATTGTACAGAAGCAGTAGAATTATTTCTGGTGCATAAGTTGTCACACCAGTTGAAAACAACAGTTCCATTTTGTTTTTAAAAGTCAGGTTTTTATAAAAACTTTCTGTTTTGGATATATATTTTTTCCCTTTTTATCAAGATATAAGTTTGTTTTGTTTTCTTTTTTTTTTCCTTATTAGTTTTGTGAATTTACCTAGATGACCCTCTGCAAATATATATTACCCATTTTGAGGTAATTATTTCATGAATTAAATGAAGCAATGTGTTAATTTCCACATTATACATGGAAACACCAAACAAAACCATGGAAAAAAACCTTATAACTAAATTTATTCAAATTGAAATATATGTATATTCTTATGGTGTGTATATCCATCTAAAAAGCAAAAAATTAAAACCCTAATGTCAATGTTTACCAAAAAGAAAAATATCTTCAGGGCTGTTCCAGAAACCTTTGAAGGCACTTTATATAAATTTCTATGGGTGGTTGTGTTTTCATCATCTTTCTGTATTGTACATATAGGAAGAAATTCTTTGGGTGGTGGGGGTTAATAAAAAGTGCCTTCAAAGACCCCCATGTCAATTTTCCTGGAACAGCCCTCAGTGATATCATAAATAGATTCTATTGTGATCATACAGAGAAACAATTCAATTTTGTGAAATAAATTCTAAATAACAACCATATACATGTATGTGAACCAAAGCAACACACTGCATTCTGGGTAAAATTACACTGACTTCTGGGTAATATTACAACATCATTATCAGGAAGTTCTATCATCTAATGTACCTAATACACTGATATAAAATTATATAGATTAAATATAAATTTATATAGTTTTGGTATAAATTTATAAAAATTATAAATATAGATAGTGTATAAGACATTAATTGTGTTGTAAGTGCCTTGACATAAATTTTGTTTGTTGCAAATATCTGCATCACCCATTCAGGCCTTTCGAAGAAAATTAATTTTTCAAATTGCTCAAACAAGTAAATTAACCTGTATCCAAGTTAACATGTAAATGCAAACAGGATATGTTAAAATTGTGTATCCTTATAACTTAAAATAAATGAGAAATGTTCTCAATATTTCAAAATCGCATGTGTATTTTGGTTAACAAAACAGTAAGAAATCAATGTAAGAGAAATGTGACTGGACTAACTGCATAAAGCAATGGTAATGTGTCATTATAAAGCCAAGCAGGACATTTCCAAAACTTTTTTCCATTTTACTCAAATTTTTGTAAGAATAAGGAGTATTCCGTAAAACTATTCTTGCACTTCTTCTTTACCCAAACCTCCTCTTTCCCTATCTTGTTTCTTGTATTATATATAAAAGTGACAACAATAGTCCAAAGCAATTAGAGGGGGAGTCCAGTAAGGAAAATCTGTAAGACAAAAAACAGTATCGAGAACACACAACCCAACATAGAACATTTTTTTGCAAGCCGTCATATTCCCGACTTTGAACGGGCATTTTATAAATAAAATGGTGTATTATAAATAACATACGAATAAAACCCAATAGATGTTGACTACAGAACTATATTGAAAAAGAAAAGAATGATGCAAAATGTAATTTGGAAAAATGGGTCCAGGACTGATTGCCACTTAACTGCCTGTCTGTTGGTAAGACACTGTTGCATTACAGATTAAAAATAAAACTTGTTAAATACAGTAGAAGATCAATGGTCAATGAACAGGGTTTATACTGTTTTTACATTTATGCTACAATACCATGTTTACTTGTAACAAAACTTTTCGGAAAAAGGAGGTCAAGTTTTTTGGAACATTCATACCAGAATCTAATTTTTTTTTTCAGGAAATGTCCTGTGCCATGTTAGGGCCTAATCTTTTACTTTAGCAGTTGTGTATCTTCATACAACAACAATACTAAAATTGTTAAAAACTTCAGTTTTATCATGAGGGTAAAAAG
This sequence comes from Modiolus philippinarum, assembly GCA_002080025.1. Classification (NCBI taxonomy): domain Eukaryota; kingdom Metazoa; phylum Mollusca; class Bivalvia; order Mytilida; family Modiolidae; genus Modiolus; species Modiolus philippinarum. The sequence continues at coordinate 96,669 of MJUU01007462.1, read as the reverse complement.
TATATTTTCAAGGTAAATTAATATGAAACCTCTTTTTTTTGCTTTTTAATATAAAAATTGTTACAACATTTTATCATGATAAATTAGCCTTATAAATACCCTTTCCCTAAAAAAGATGGTTAAAAATATTTATTCAATAGAAAAACACAAGGGAAAATATTTATTATGACGGTTTTCCTATCAAAATATGTAGTCTCAATTTTAAAATTGAAAAATGAAGAAGAAAGGATTTACAAAATATTGTAAATAGTCATACATAAATAAAATCAAAACATTCATTTTTATCTCATAACAAACAACTCATCAATAATAAATCTAAACAAGCAAACAATAGATATTAAATAAAAACAAAAATTAATAACACCTTTATCTATATCTAACTCTGAACATCAACCGACATGAAGTCAATATTGCCATTTTCTCTACCTAGGCAGAGATTTTATTCCTTCTGATTCAATTTAAACTCAATGTACCCTGGCATTTTTACTTCATGTTTTGAAACAAATGGTTTAATTCTTCTTTATTTTTATGTTGTGTTGTCATGGATATTGTTTAAATGAAATTAACGTTATAGATTGTCAGTTGTACCTTTCACTTTAAACAACCTTTTTTTAAATACTGTTTTTATATTTATAATATGAAAACAATGCCTTATAACAATGTTTAATTTGTTAACACGTCTTTTGTACTTAGACTGCAGTCACTGTTCAATATTGGCATCTATTCTCAAGCAGTTTTAAAAATAGCTTCTACCTATTTAAAAAACACCTCCAGTCAATTTTCTTTTTAGCTGATCAACTCAGTCATTAAAATCTACATCTGCTCAGGAGATACCATTTTACTTTTGCCATATATAATTTTGTATGGTAACTAAGTGTCTTAAAATAAGGACATGTTCTGTTTATCAGTATATTATAAATTTTTAGAAAGAAAATTATCACTATTGATACCTTACATGATTATATTGTCATAGTTGATACAATACTGAAACCACAATTATTTGCATACTATATCTATATACATAGCACCATCATTTCATATATACTAAAATAAACAAAAAATTCTATAAAAAGAAAATATCAAAACTTTCCATTCCAAGCAAAATGAACCAAACTAATACGAAACCAAACAATAAGACCCATTACTGTTAGAACAAACTCTTTCCTCCCCTTTTTCTCGTATAATTCTAAATCAATGAAACAAATGCTGGCAGTAGGGTGATGAACATGAAAACTGGAACGATTCAATACACAATATGTGTACAAGAACATTAATATGGTGATGATGATAAATAAGTTAAACATGCTCTACTGTAAGTGCGTTTATTTCCTGGCTAGCAAGTTAAGTGTTATAAAACCCTTTCTTGTGGTGCCATCTGTTTTGTTTAAGGTTTAATTTGAATACATATATTCCACAGAAATATTTAACATGCTTATGAGGAAAGTGTGAATTCAGCTGTGAAAATTTACAGTTTATAACATATTACTTGTATTGTTTTCATTTATTAAAAATATATATTGGGTAAAAATTAACTTCACCAGAATTTATAAATTAAATCAAAAGTTTACTGCAAAAAATTACAACCTTGTTATCCATTACATATGTACATTTTAATTCAAAATTGGAAATTTCTAAGTAGTGACCAAAATATGCATCATGGATTATTTTAGTGATAGTAATGAAAGGTTACTTTAAATTTTTTTTTTCCATTTGATTTTTTTTTTCTACATGAAAATTCTTTTGTTCTGAGTAAAACATTGCACATTTTCATATTTATATTTCTTTCGTCTGGAAATTCCCAATATTTGGAATAAATGCAACCACTTTCTTAAATTTCTTTAGACAAAAATGCATATCATAAATTGAAAGGCTTCAATTCATAAACGAAAGAAATTGCCTGAACAGAACAGAATATCACAAGTTAAATAAATAAGCATTTAGCAATTAGCACAGTTTAGCACCAAAACCATATCCAGTATCTAAATGACATATTCACATAAACATGACATACAAAAATGAGTGAAAAGTGTGATTAAATATACAATATATGATTCGTGCAGAACATTTACACTTCTATAGTAAACAAATACACTCTATTTCAGTTGTTTTATTTCAGTGTTCTTTTACACTGAAGTAACAAAAATACATGTACCATGTATGTATATATGTTTTCATAGTGTTTCACTTTGACAATGATAATTATCCATCTTCTTTCATAAATAAAAATATTTGATCTTTTGTATATATACATATATGTGCCTACCAATCTAGAACTAATCTTTGTATCATAAGATTACTACACGAATAATCTATTATTTTCAATATTAAATTTCCCTATATTGTTTTTATCTTATAAAATTGAAAAAAAATCCTAATATATGTCCATCTTTAAGAGGTAGTGGTGTACCAGGGACGTCTACGATGCCAGCGTATTTGATATCCTGAATCTACACGTATCTTGATGGATGCAGCTTCGGCAGCTCTCACGGTTTCCTTTACAGCCTGCATCAAGTTCTGGGCATTACCGACTAACATCTCTGTAGCTTCCTGGTCTTCTTCTGAACCTATGAATAGTATTGTATATTTCACCAACTATAAATAATATTGTACCATAAATAGTACATTTTTTTTAACTTTTTACATGTTGCAACTCAAAGTAGTTTTGTATTTTTATTAACATTGAATAAGTATTTTTTACTTTTTATCTACTTTTGCAAAATTAAGAAGACTAAAATGCCTTAAGCCATTTCATTGTGAACGTCTCTATTTTTCTTCATTACGATTTATCCTGGTCCATAGTCAGACTAACAAAGATTGTACAGACAGCTTACAAAGAATACCTTTACTCAGCTATAATCACAAAAAGATAAAAACAAGAGGCTCTCAAGAGCCTGTATCNCTCACCTGGTCCTTGATTAACAAAGACATTTTATGTTAAAGAGCCAATATACATGTATATAATTAAACTATAGTTCCAATATGCCCAATTAGTTTAAGGGGAGAAGACCGCTGTAAGTGTTCCTCATGGGGTCCAATGTTAAACTATGTTCCCTGCTGGCAGCCATCTTGGATAAAGTGGGAACCTGAAAAAAAAATTCTTTTCAGGGGTCCACATAAAGACTATTGTGGCCAAGTTTGGTACCAATTGGGTCAGTAGTTTCAGAGAAGAAGATCTTTGATTGTGTTTTCCCATAGGTCCAATGTTAAAACTATGTTTCCTGCTGGCGGCCATCTTGGATATCACAAAGACCTGAAAAACACCTTTTTTTGTGAGGGACCACCAAAGGACTATTGTTGCCAAGTTTGGTGCCAATTGGCTCCGTAGTTTCAGAGAAGAAGATCTTTGAATGTGTTTTCCCATAGGGTCCAATGTTAAAACTATGTTTCCCGCTGGCAGCCATCTTGGATATCGAGCAAACCTGAAAAACACCTTTTTGTAAGGGACCACCAAAGGACTATTGTGGCCAAGTTTGGTGCCAATTGGCTCAGCAGTTTCAGAGAAGAAGATCTTTGAATGTGTTTTCCCATACGGTCTAATGTTAAAACTATGTTTCCAGCTGGCGGCCATCTTGGATATCGCACAGACCTGAAAAACGCCTTTTTTTTGCAAGGGACCACCCAAGGACTATTGTGGCCAAGTTTGGTTCCATTTGGCCCAGTAGTTTCAGAGGAGAAGATCTTTGAATGAAAAGTTTACACCGGACGGACGGACAGACAGTGAGTGAGTGAGTGTCTACAGACGGACGACACGGACGCAAAGTGATGGCAAAAGCTCACCCTGGCATTAGCCAGGTGAGCTAAAAAAAATTAGGTCCTGTTATTTATAAGATGCATAAATCACAATTAAGATTTGGTTTAATAACTTTGAATACAGTCTTCCCACTGTCCAAGTAGTACCATAAAATCCTATATTACCAGTAAAGCATATCCCATGGTAGCTGCTTGTCTTTACAAAGCAGGCTGATTAGAACTTGATTAAATCTTTAAATACAGGTAGGTTAAATAAAATATAAACTATCAGCCCCAAAATACATCTTTCTGCATTCACATTCTGCTGTATAATATATTCGTGTGTGTTACCAAGTGTACAATATGACAACACATAAATTACAAACAACGATAACAGCAAAAATATAAGGTATACAATCCATAATGACTAAGTACAGACCCATGTACAGTCAGGTCATTATAACAGTATAATAAGGACATGCAGACCATGTGTACACTAAATATGACAATGTATACACACAAGGAAATGCAATACACAGTTAATTAACTTTCCAAGTTCATTCTCCCAGTGTTCTCATTTTTGCCGTGTCTCTGAATTTTGATTTATCCAATCTACTTGTGCGTCTGAACAAAGTGTTATAAATTATAAATTTAAACTGAAGGCTCAATTTACTTAATGGGACACTACCATAATAAGTTTACTATAATCAAACATTGAACTCTGACCCATGGACACAGTTTTTGGCACTAGCTGGTACCTGAAACACCTTGCATAGTAAATTCACTCCATATCTATTTATTTTCTACATTACAAACAGTGTCATTTATTATCCTGTAAAACCAATAAAGATGAATACAACATAAAAACAAACACAGGCACTTGTCAAGAGAAATGATCAGACAGCTATTTAACCCTTTACAGCTTAATGATAAATGATTCTTTCTTACTTTTGAGACAAGGCAGTGCCAATTTTTATCGGTGTGAGACGATAGGGTAAGACAAAAAAAATCATTTGTAGTTTACCAGCAAATATTGTGTTTGCACATTTAGGGTCTGTAGTCTACATCTGTCCTCATTAGTGATCATAATCGGATTTAATCTACGTATCATAAAATTGTTATATCATTTATAAGAAATTCCTCTTTTAAAATATGGCGCACTTGGGTACACATTCCTGATTTTATGATTCAGACACCCTCAGGAAAGATTTCAATCATCTCGACCTCAGCAAGCTTTGTCCCAGACTGGAAATCTTACCCTTGGGTGTCTGAGATTCCCTGGTCTCCATCTTCCCCTGGCGTTAGATTCTTAATTTCTTTTTTTTCTCTTTTTTTTGCATATAATGTATTAGCAATCAGAAATGAGGAGAAAACTTTAAAATGCTATAAAAAGTACTTTATCAGGAAAACATACAGAAGGAAAATGCTGTGTTATTATAGCTGTGTGTGCTAACCCAACACAAACAGATTTTGAAACACAGTAATGCTCTGTGGTTCTGATAAGAAGCTTGCAATAAGATAAGAACTTGACACTCCTCAAATCAATATATATATGTAGCTCTGGTACCACAATAATATTTTTTCTATATACAATAAAATTCATAACTTACTGGATTCTGTTTCCATGACAACAGGTTACAGAAGCAGGCAGAAAATAAAAACAAATAAAAATGTATTAGATGCAAGACAATATCAAGCATTAAGACCTCGATGATAAACTTGTTCCTGTTTCCCAGATGTAAAAATCAACATAAAATTTGTAAAATAAATTACGATAAAAATATCCCAATCTGTTCTAGAAAATTGACATTTCCATAAATGAATGTTCTCAATATTTGTTTTAAATTGTGTGCAACTTTCTCATGCTTAAATATTAATACATATGTAAATATCATTCATGTCTGAATTTCACTTTTCTATTTCCCTACAAAGATATCTGGTTAACATAAGACATATTTAATCACATGTAAGTGCATTGTCTTCTCTCGATGGTTAGAAATTGAGTCAAAATTTCAAAATTAAACCCAGTAAATCTGATGAACTCCCTTGCTAACTGAGGTCAAGGGAGAGAACAATTATTTTCCAATAGACCATATCTAACCTAAGGTATCAGGATTTACCAGACTACTTTTCAATATGTCACAGTATAGAAAAAGTCACGTCATAGAGCATTCAATGTCATGAAGTTGGTCACATGGAGCGGACATGTTTGTGATGTATATACACGTAGGGCAGACAAATAACAACTGGTGAATCTGAATACCAGAACTCGGATATGGTCTATTAATATTCCGTCGTAATAAGTTTATCATTGAGGTAACATGCAATAAAATGCAATGAAACAAGCAAAAGCAATGGTCAATAAAGTAAATCATATAATACATAATATGTAAATTAGTTGTTAATACATAATAATCAATACTGAGATTCTGGTATTAAACACAAAACATCCCATTTTTTTTTTGGTTTTTTGTTTTGCATAGATATTTTTTCTGTCCACTATATTTTTTTCACTGTTTTGAAATCATTATCATATTAAATAACTGATCTCCCGATGTCCTAACTCTCCCTGTGGGGTATATTACTAGGGCAGTAATCCCTATATAGAGTGTACTGCCATGCAGATAATGTTTAAAAATATTTATTTTCAAATATGTATAGCATAAATATCACTCTGTGTGGCCCTATGAATATCAAACTGTTAAGACTTGATTATGCAGGAAATCTATTCAAACTTCTTCAGAAAGGACATTGAATTTAGCCAATACTAGCTAGCTAAAATAAATATATGTTTTCTGTCTGAGAGATACTATGTATTAACATGAATCAGCTTTTATCTTTTCAAATACTAATCCTCATTAACATTCACTCCATTTTTTTTATACCTCTCCTCTGTACTTCAAAAAATGTATTTTCTAAAAATTGTTTTAAAATTCATGCACATTTATCAAGAAAATCAAGATGCAATTTTGAAAGAAAACATTCACATTCCAAAATGCACTACAAACTTTTCTTGCAAACTGGAGCTGTTTGTTTTGTAACACAACATTTTAACATAACATTAACAGAACCATTACTTCCTTTGATGGTACATGACAAAATTGACATGGATTTGTAATAAACATACATCTGCAGTTTAATACTGTTCTAAATTTTGAGCAAATCTCTTAGAAAAAAATATACCCCCTCATTTGATTCTAGAAATAAAGATCAAACAAAATTTTCGAATAGATAGTGAACAATGGCAATGTGTACTAAACATTCTGTGAAATTTTTAATGAATTTCAACAAATGGTTTAGGAGGAGTTGGCCAAAAAGTAAGTACCCTATGGCAGACAGACAAACAAGTAAACAGAAGGACACCATGATTACTATATACAGTCTGCTAATGCAGGGGGTATAATAAAATGCAATCTAAACATTAATGAAAAAATATACCGAAGAAATACCAAATTTAACAGATGACAGATAAATATTGAAAAAATAATAATAATACCATGACCAAGGAAATCACCAGCTATACATTGAAATTTATATCTACTTGACAATATACATGTACATGTAAGAAGAAAAGTTTTACTGAAGGTATTATCATTTTACTTCACACACTTAACACAAGACTGGGCTTATAATTATGCAAATTTGATCAACTTTTTTTGGGACAGTGATTCAAAACAATTATAAGTCCAACTTATCTTAGTATTACTTTTGTTTGATGCACTAAATCTTTGAGAAACCATTATAGATGACACTTTCAAGCAAATAAATCAAAATTAAGATCTGACAATCATTTCTTAGACAATTTCTTTGAATCTCTGTGTAAATTTCCAATCGGTTGCAATGTAAGTAAGGTATAAAACCACAGCATGTCTTTAATGATAGGAAAAACCATTATTGTCGTAAGTTAGTGTACTCAAGTGCAGGGGAGGGGAATGATCAAACTGCATTCATTATCTATATTTGGACTGTCACTACTAAAATGTAAGGGAGAATTCATATTAATTAGTTGTCATCTACAAACTGGATCATCCCATGCTAATTTGAACTTTACCGCAAGCTATTTCACTTCCGTCTGGGGCAGGTACTGGTTCTAAATACAGTGCACAAATAAAATTATTAATATATAAAGTAACAATTTGTTCATATTTCTTCATACTGAAAACTGAAATAGATACTGCTGCTGCAAAATACATATGTACCTTTCATTTTTAACAGGTAAATATAAGATAATTGAAACTGTGTCCCATTCTGTAAATTTTTATACAGGGGGCAACTCCAGGCTACTTGAAAAGGAGAGTAAACTTTGAAAATGGTATGAAAACAAGCAGGAAGAGCAGGGCAAAAAAAAAAAAAAAAACAATTTGCCAATTTTTTTCCATTAAAAATTCTATGAATATTTCATTTCAAGTACAATTGGTAAAAATGTGCTAAATAATGAAATAGAATGCCAACAACAATTTTTTCCTTTGCCATTGAAAGGAGGGTTGTACACCCCCGACACCTTAAATCTACCCATATTTTAGCCTGCTTTGACTATTTAAAAAGATAGAACACACAACACCTGAAAGTATTTAAGTATTATTTTAAGAATATATGAAGAAAAACATTAAATTTAACATGTTTAAAAAAAAAGGTTATTTCATGGTAATGTCCATGAATATATACTGAATGACATAATATAGTTAGGTAAGCCAAAGATTGTTTAAAGAAGAAACTGAGGACAAATTATTTATAACTACAGTTATATACCTTGAGCTCCTAACATGGTAGCCTTCACTGTAGATAAAATCTTTAACTGTGTACCAATCGTTGGAATTCTTTCGCATACTTGTAGTAAGTTCTACAAAGACAGTGATGAATGTATTATACTTGTTCAACATTTGTAAATCTAAATGTTTGTAAAGCATTATTTCGTTTGTATTTAAGTCAAACTGGATACAGACTAGAAGATACAAATATATAAACATTACATAAACTTATACATTTGTATTTCTGTGCATTTTATGTTCAACTAAATTGTAGGAAAAAAATATGGCAATATTAATTCATTGCAAACTTCCCTTTGTGTGTAATTACTTTAATTAGTAAAGGAGCTTTAGCAAAATAAATTGCATTAAAAACAAGTGTGGACCCAAATTGATGTCTCGCCCATCCCTACTTGGTCCCAAAATAGATGTTAAAACTCAAACTGCTAAATCAGAAAACTTAATGCGTTCGCTAGACTGTGAAATTAGATAAACTGACAAAAGCAATATAGCAGACTGTTATGTATCACCCAAAACCAAAATGCCAAATATCAGTAACCTACCACTGATAGATACAGAAAAACCAAACATGATCACTAGACCATGAAAATGAGGTCAAGGGCTAAAGTCAAATAGCAGGCTGTCATCCTCCATCTAAGACAAATCCACATACCAAATATTATTTACCTCACATTAATACATTCAAGGGACTTAAATAATCACTGGACCATGAAATTAAGGTCACATACAAAAGCCATATAGCATACTGTCATTTACTACCCAAGACCAACCTATATACCAAATATCATTGACCTACCACTTATAGTTACTGAGGAACTAAACTAGGCACAAAAACGTAACATGTTCATTGGACCGTGAAATTTAGGTAACAGACAAAAGCCATATAGTAGACTCTCATGTACTACCTAAGACCAACCTACATACCATATATCATTGACCTACCACTTATAGTTACTGAGAAACTAAACTAGGCACAAAAACGTAACATGTTCATTAGACCGTGAAATTTAGGTAACAGACAAAAGCCATATAGCAGAATGTCATGTACCACTCAAGACCAACCTATATACCAAATATCAATGACCTACCACTTATAGTTACTGAGAAAATGACCTAATCACAAAAACTTAACATGCTCACTAGACCATGAAATTGGGGTCAAGAACAAAAGCCATATGACTGTCAAGACCAACCTGCATACCATATATCATTGACCTACCACTTATAGTTACTGAGAAACTAAACTTAGCACAAAAACTTAACATGAAAGTTTACGAGCCGCCGCTGCCGCCGCCGCCGTCATACTTTGTACGCATATGTCTCACTTTCCGCGCCTTTCGTTGCGGGTGAGACAAAACCTGTGTTTTTACTACCACAAGAATATCATATCTCCTTTACCACTGACCATTCAACTTGTAGGATTTACCAGGATACTTTTACCTCAGCAAGCCTAGCATTCTTCCATGATTTCACAGAAAGAATACTTCAAGTGAGATGGTTGTTTTTGTATGAATGTTTAAGGCAGTTGCAACCATTGATTTCTGCTATTTGGTCAGATATGCAGACTCCTCTGTCTTTTTCCATATCACAACATGTAAAATATTTTGCCCATGAACACCCACTCTTTGTGTTATGTTCAGAAAAAAATGAACCTCTAAGGGATTTTAGACAAAATTTCAAGAAATTGACATTACTCCGTCACACGACTTTTAAAACTTAAAAATTTCTAGACAAAGCCTATGAAAAACCTACATATGGACATTTCCCACCAAATTTTCAATTGCTTGTGTCTCAAAATCAAGTGCATGAACCTATTATTTTTTTTCTTTGATTTCAACTTTCAATAAGACCTACTAATTCAGAACAATTTTATGAAACTCTCATTACTTTCATTCAAAGGTGGGAACTACCTTAAGCAGTATTATGTACATTTGTTTTGCTATGTATTGAATATTTAATTCATTCAAAACACAGTTCTCATCTTTTTATCTGTACATTCTCCAGCTATTTCTGTACCAGTTTGGCTATACTTACAGTTCTCATCTTTTTATCAGTACATTCCCCGGCTAATTTCTGTACCAGTTTGGCTATACTTACAGTTCTCATTTTTTTATCTGTACATTCTCCAGCTAATTTCTGTGTCAGTTTGGTTATACTTACAGTTCTCATTTTTTTATCTGTACATTCTGCGGGTAATTTCTGTGCCAGTTTGGCTATACTTACAGTTCTCATTTTTTTATCTGTACATTCTCCAGCTAATTTCTGTGCCAGTTTGGCTATACTTACAGTTCTCATTTTTTTATCCGTACATTCTCTGGCTATTTCTGTACCAGTTTGGCTATACTTACAGTTCTCATTTTTTTTATCTGTACATTCTCCGGCTAATTTCTGTGCCAGTTTGGCTATACTTACAGTTCTCATCTTTTTATCTGTACATTCTCCCGCTAATTTCTGTGCCAGTTTGGCAGTACTTACAGTTCTCATCTTTTTATCTGTACATTCTCCGGCTAATTTCTGTGCCAGTTTAGCTATACTTACAGTTCTCATCTTTTTATCTGTACATTCTCCGGCTAATTTCTGTGCCAGTTTGGCTGTACTTACAGTTGTTACAGTTCTCATCTTTTTATCTGTACATTCTCTGGCTAATTTCTGTGCCAGTTTGGCTGTACTTACAGTTCTCATCTTTTTATCTGTACATTCTCCAGCTAATTTCTGTGCCAGTTTGGCTATACTTACTGTTCTCATCTTTTTATCTGTACATTCTCCGGCTAATTTCTGTGCCAGTTTAGCTACTTCTGTTGATGATTCTGCTATCTGTTTAGCTGTAGCTATCAAATCTTTCTTTGTGCCACCTTCCCCTCTGAAAAAAAATATCAAAATTTATGTAACCTAATT
>MJUU01007462.1:62388-77507 GCA_002080025.1 Modiolus philippinarum | reverse complement strand
TCATAAATGAGTTTAATTTCTATATATATAAAATAAAACAAAATATAATTTCATTTTTCTGGTGAAATTTTACCGGACAGTCACATGCCAAGGTCAAGGTCACAAGGCAAAATATTCTGGTACCAAATGAAAGGTCTCTCCACAAGGAGTACACATGCAAACTATGAAAGCCCTATCACTTACTTTTCAAAAGATATGCTCAATGTTAAAGTTTTTATGCAGTTGTTCACAGGCCAAGGTCAAGGTCACAAGGTCAACTTTTCTGGTACCAATTTAAAGGTCTTTCCACAAGGAATGTACATGCAAAATATGAAAGCCATATCACTTACCATTCAAAAGATATACCCAATGTTAAAGTTTATTATTTTTTTTCAAAAAGTCCATCACATGTCAAGCTCAAGGTCACGAGGTCCAAAATTTTGGTATCGTTTGAAAGGTCTTGCCACAAGGAATACACATACAAAATATGAGAGCCCTATCATTTACCATTCAAAAGATATACCCAATGTTAAAGTTTTTTGTGGAAAAACAGACAAACAGACAAACAGACCAAAAACTTTATGCCCCCGAAACTTCGTTTCACGGGGGCATAAAAACAATATGCAATATGTACTGTATATGAAACCTGTGAAAAAATCAATCGATTCTGCAACATGTACAAGTCTCCCTCCCCGAAAGTTTAAATTTTTTATGTAATAAATAAATCATGAGAATTAGAAATTCCACCCTTTTAGTAAAACCAACCTTGCGTTACTCAGTCTGAAATTCCTGTGATAAGACAAGAAGAAATTTGCAGAACTACTAAAACGCATACCCCGACTGTGNTTAGTTTCGATCACCTTCCGGGTATTTGTAAATAGCAGTCTACTTGTTGCAAAATGCTTCTAATGTGAATAGAGAACAACAAACGACTCCTGCTAGCCCAACGCCATTTTCTTCCTTTGATATGTGGTTTCCTGAACATACTTATAATACTGCAATTCTGATTGGCCGAAAGTCGCGTGAACACATGTAATTCTGTTTTTCATTGGCTATTTAAAACGACGAGTCAATATCGTTTTTAAGCAGACCTGAGAAATGAAAGTGAAAGTAAAAGCGGGTCAATTCAATTTTTAATTGAATATCATGTGACAGGTTTTCATCCAATAAAATAAAACTATTATAAACATTATGTAATAAAGTCTTATATTACAGTGCCTATCAAAATCTAACTGCCTACAGTACTGGGCATTCAATTTACCATAACAGAAATACTGAAGGCAGACAAATCCTTGCAAATCTTATTTACATGAATGATATTTTTTTCTTGTCAAGCTACAATTATGTGGGATGACTTACATATAAGGCCATCATCTAACTTTCTTATCCCACACATGGTCATGTGAAACAGTTTAAGATTATATCAATAATTTCAAGTCAACAAACCTGTAGTTACCAAAGGTAGACTTACCATAATAGGTTGATTAGCCTGTGGGACAGGGAAATCCTCTTCATCATCAGTATCAGGGGGTGGGGGTCTAGCTGGGGCAGTTTCATGTGGAAGTGGTGGGCGTGGTGGTATGTCTCCATCTATTAATATCAATACAAACATGATAAATTTTTGTAAACGATAAAAGATGATAAGTTTAAAACTATTGTTCATGGAAATTTTTCCTGAATTAGATAACACCAACACAGCTGCATTAATCCACTAAATAATACTGGGACACTTGCCATAAAATATACTGTGGACATTATTCTTTAAATCATTCATTAAATATTTAACCATTACCTACATGTTCAAACCTTTTTAAACTTTTGACACCCCAAATTTCATATTTCATAAATTTATCTGTCTTCAGCATACACATATGGTTAAGAAAATGGTCTTCTCATTACAAATGATCATTATCATCATCTTCAAATTCTTAGATAACAAATTATCATTGTCACCAACTTCACATATCAAACAGTCATTATCACAATTGTTAGATAACAAATTATCATTATCACCATCTTCACATATCAAACTGTTATTATCACAATTGTTAGATAACAAATTATCATTATCACCATCTTCACATATCAAACTGTCATTATCACAATTCTTAGATAACAAATTATCATTATCACCAACTTCACATATCAAACTGTCATTATCACAATTCTAAGATAACAAATTATCATTATCACCAACTTCACATATAAATCTGTCATTATCACCATCTTCACTTAATAAGAAATTATCATTATCCCTATCTTCACATATCAAACATCAGAATAACCATTCTGGATAACAAATCATCTCGCATATTAAATTATCATTATCACTATCTGTACATCTAATGGTAAATAAATACAAAAAGTACCAACACAAGACATTTTTGAACAGTGCCGAAAAGTGCCTTAAGTTTCATCCAATTTCAAAACTCCTAGATATATAATCAGAACCCGGAACTTTCATGTAAAACAAAACCAGATAATGTTTCAACAAAAACCTCAATGTTTTAACTCTCACGCATCATCTCTCTAGAATTACAATTTCAGCCTGAATTTTCTATGCCACTTACCCCATCATTATATATCGAATCTCTAGTAAAATTCCCTAAACATTCATTGGTCATACAATAGAATGTGCAGAACATGTATATTCTATATTGTGTGATCAAGAAATATATGTTCAGTGGCAGCCGTTACTTGGCTGTGTAAATTTGAACATCCTACTTCTAGTAAGTTTCCGAAAATTTGATTGTTCAAAAGACATCACGTGCTAACCACATATATTCAATGTGGGATGACTGATAAATATAGGTTCAGTGGCAGGCATTACACAACGTGACCATGTAAACATCAATATGTCTGATGCAGTTTTCACCAGTTTTTTATATGTTTACTGGACTATCGTTAAGATATAATTATTCCACAGTATCTTAGTGACCTAATATGGTATATACAGGGTCAGTAAATTTTAAATTGGGGCTAGAGCTACGCACTCTCCCAATATAAAATTTAATACCATTCATATACTATATTAGGTCACTAACAGACTGTGTAACATATAATATGTTTGTAGCCATTTTCATATGTTTACTGGACTATCTGTAGATTATCAAAATCACACAGTATGTAATGACCAATTCTAATATGGGAACAATGGAAACCATGACGACCAGCCATATGAAAATCTCCAATAACATATGAGCACCTTCACAACAGTTTACAGACTACATCATAATATGTTTTGTGCACAAAAACGTCAGCAAATCGTATGTAATGGCTGTCCTTACCGTGTACACTATAGGTCCGCGAAGATAATTAAATGTCATATTAGAATCAAAATAATTCATGTTCGCCGGTGGTTTGTAGTCGATTTACATATGGGTGTCCATTATTTCGTTTATTTTACCCCTCACTCCGCTACAATACGCTCTGGGTAAAATATTAACGAAAATAATGGCCCCCCATATGTAAATCTCCAACAAACCACCGGTGCCCATGAATTATTTCTTAAATATGGTATAAACATGGCAAGTAAATCTTATATTGGGCAAGATCGTAGCTGGAGCCCGAATATAAAATTTACTGACCAAGTATATACCATATTAAGTCATTAGCAGACAGTATAATATCAATGTGGATGACACTTGTCGAAGATTGGGTGAACCCTTTGTCTAACATAAACAGAGCATCATCAATGGAAAAGATAACCCAGTGAGAATTTTCGGCGAGCTAACCACAGCATACTGGACATGCATGTAACTGTCCTTATACAAACTAGTGCAGGTGAGAAACAGCAACAGTTCCTTGAACAAACAATCATCCATTTTTTGGAACGGCTCTACCCTTTGGCATGAATGTTTAATAAGAAACACTCTAATTTATAATATCATTCATGTATTGAAATTTAATATTTGTAGAGTACATTTTGATAATGTTCAGGATTTGGAAAAGATTTTTACAGGTAATTTCTGTGACATCCTCTCCCGTCATTTTCACATTCTTCTTCGTAATTCAGCTTGGAAGCCCCCAATCCAAGGCCATTGCGATAAAACGTTGGGCAATCAACCCTTCTTACTCCCTTTTGTCATTTTTAGATGTTTTTTAATTTGAATACTTTTGTGTTTTTAACCTTTTAATTGGGGCCTACGATACCCTTTTCATTTTGTTCTATAGTTAATTTGTGGCCATTGCACAACATGTATTTTTATAATATATAATATCCACTCTCTCCTCTCTCAATAATAAATATCTGCATACTGAAATTTCATTGTGATCTGTCTCCCAGAACTTATGCTGTGTTCACATGTAATACATATCAAATAGGCAACGAAAACATAATCTATACATATTCGATGCTAATAATATGTATGTCTGAATGCACCATTAAATTATAAAACAGTAAAAAAAGTGTACAGACAACGAAAAAAAGACTGTCCGAATCATAAAGTAAT
This sequence comes from Modiolus philippinarum, assembly GCA_002080025.1. Classification (NCBI taxonomy): domain Eukaryota; kingdom Metazoa; phylum Mollusca; class Bivalvia; order Mytilida; family Modiolidae; genus Modiolus; species Modiolus philippinarum. Next base: position 73,077 of record MJUU01007462.1, on the reverse strand, counting down.
ATGACTGTATAAATTTCTGCAAAAATAAAATTAAAATAATTGTAATCATCTGTAATAAATGCATCAAATGCATACCTGATGTTAGAAGTAATGACAATTTATTATCGGGTATATTTTCAGGGAAATAGGTCACACATTAATTGATAATAGAGTTAATTTTAAAATCTAATGTTAATGTAACAACTACATGAAGATGGTCAGGATTCACTGTCACACTAAAAGAGAAAAAAAATCATAGCTTGAACAATTTACTGTACAATTGTATTTCCTCATCACAGAAAAATGTCACCTGTATTACAATGATACAGGTTACCTTATTGCACAGCATAAATTTCAGTCTGAGGTATATTTATAGTATATTCAAATGTTATACCAAACCTATCCATTCACAATCAACCTTTTTTAAAACTTCAGTTCACTTTTTGATATTTTGTTTCCTATTTCAGCTTTAATTGATGAAATAACCAAAATTAAATAGTTGCACATATAACATGGACACTTAATTATGAACAGATAGATAAATTGACAGATATGGGCTTTCGTACAAGTTGTAAGTCTGAACACACACAATGAATGTTTAATTTAATAGGTTCAAGTAACTGATGGGGGGCAAGAAATAGTGTCAATGCTATCATTGTCACTATTTCTTGTGGAATTATTTCCTGAACCTAGAACATTAAACATCTGATGAAAGTGGACTCCTTATTTATTGTGGCATTTACATAAATGTAAAATATTTGACAGGTATTGAGTTTGAATAATTCAAACTCCAATTTCAAAATCATTTCTATCAATTGATTTTGATTATCTCATTTTTGTCTAGATCATCTGGTCTTGACATTTTTAACATAGCAATCTTCTTTTAAAGACTGCAACAATAAATGCATGCAATTGTTTCCAAATTTGCAGTAAATTAATTCTAAAGTCTATTGCACAGATTTTAACTTCACCATCATAAGATGTAGGAAATTTACCCAAACAATGTAAGGAAGATTTCAGACTGGAATATTTTTGCAATATAATATCTTGAGCACATAGGTGACATTTTCCTGAGTAGCCAGGCAAGAAAAATGTAAAGAAATAAAAAAATACAAATTATTGAAATGTACACAAATGAACCTGCAAATAACTGAAATATACTGGAATTCTTTGGTCATGCTACATGTACAGAGAAGCTATGTAAAATTTGACAACAGAAATATATTTAAATTCAAAACTTATAAATGTTAGAGTTTTTCATCTGACAATATTTACTATTATAGTGGCTAGAAGGTGTTAAATTTATATTATCAAAAATTTCTGAAATCGCCAGAGGTCATCCATTCAAGTACTGTAGCATAAATTGAAATGTAAAGGGCACTAATGATATAGCTGTCCATTTTAGATGTAAAAATACACTAGTAAGTTAATCTGCAAAGTCTATTAATTTATTAGCATCCACTTTGTTCAAACATTGTAACTATGAACTTATGAATTTAACAACAATTTTCATCAAATCAATGTAAACATGCATTTCTTTTTAAATTATAAACATTTTTATTTACTGCTGATAATGTCTGATTTTTTCCCATAATCCTATTGCAAGTATTTAAAATAATTTCTAAATTGTCCTATAAACGGAACACATTCTGAATAAAACTCATCACCACTTCTATCAAACTGATTTCATCAGATTTTCAACTGAAAATTTGAAATGATGTGCAATTTATCAGCTTCTCTGTACATATCAGGATAATGGGATTGGATGAGAAACTCCTCTCATGCATGGAAAAACAAAATTATAATACATTTCACATGTTCTAAAAATGAATAATCCAAATATATTTTATTAAAAAAAAAAACAGAACAAGATGTGTTTGGGAAACACTAAGCCCCCGGCAGCAACCATGTCTACCATACAAAATAAATACTAAAATTGTAATCACTAGAATTAAGGTTAAGAAGACATTTGTACTAAGCTCCATTAGATCTATTCACATATAGAATATCAAGCCTATTGCAATTGTAAATAATGAGCTAAAAGCAAAATCTAGATTTTGACCTTCTGACCTCTGTGACCTTGACCTTTGACCTGATCTTAATGAATATTTGTATACTTGTGTTCAGCTTTATATGATCAATATACAGGCCAAATATGAAGGTCCTATCACATCTGGTAGGAAAAATATTGGCAATGTTAAAGTTTCAAATTTTCACTAAGTGACCTTTACCTTTGACCTGACCCAATTTTTTTTTATGGATTTGTATTAAGCTTCATTAGATCTATTCATATATAGAATATCAAACCTCTAGCAATTGTAATTAACGGGCTACAGCAAAATCTAGATTTTGACCTCTGTGACCTTTGACCTGACCTTAGTGAAATTTGCATAATGCAGTTCAGTTTCATTTGACCAATATACAGGCCAAATATGAAGGTCCTATCAATCACATCTGGTTGAAAAGATATAGGCAATTATAAAGTTTTTGTTAAAGTTTTCAATTTTGCACTCAGTGACCTTGAACTTTGACCTGACCCAAATTTTTAGCAATTNTAATTAACGAGCTATAGCAAAATCTAGATTTTGACCTTTTGACCTCTGTGACCTTGACCTTTGACCTGACCTGACCTTTGACCTGACCAATCAATACACATACCAAATATGAAGGTCCTATCACATCTGGTTTAAAAGTTACGAGCCAGGTTAAAGTTGTGGAAAGACAGACAGACAGGACAAAAACAATAAGCCCCTGATCTAAAGATCCGGGGGCATAAAAAGAAATAAAACAAGTGAGGACCCTAATAGATGTCTCATCCGTCCCTGCTTGGCCTGTGAAATTTAGGTCACTGACAAAAGCCATATCTATATAGCAAGTCTATGTATTTCCAAAGACCAACCAACATACAAAATATCATTGACCTACCACTAATAGATTATGAGAAACTTAACATGTTCACTAGACCATGAAATTGAGGTCAAAAACAAAAATAACCTGCCAGTCTGACATGTACTACCCAAGACAGACCTACGAACTAAATAACATTGCCCTACCAATTATAGTTATTGAGAAATGGATTTAATCAGACAAACTTAACATGGCCACTAGACCGTGACATTGAGGACAAGGCAGAAGAACACCTGCCAGACTGACATGTACTACCCAACATCAACCTGCATATTAAATATTATCAATCTATCTCTTATAGTTATTGAGAAATGGACTTCAGCAGATAAACTTAAGCAAGGGAGTGACCTTGATATAACTTTTGTCAAGAATACAGCTTAAGTGCACGCTAGGGCCCTTCTTGATCTCGCTTGAGGGGGTGAATATTGTTCACCTCTAGTTGAAGACCCTTGGGCAACAGGAATAAAAGCCCTGTACTTGATAAACTGGATTTTTCTATGTATCGTGTGCATTTTTGTCACATGTACATTCACTCCATATCCTTTCATTTTTCCTATTAACATGGTAAATAGACTGTGAAATTGAGGTCAAGGACATAAGTCACATGCCAGACTGACATGTACTACCCAAGACCAACCTACATACCAAGTATAATCTACCTACCGCTTATAGTTATTGAAAAATGGACTTAAGCAGACAAACTTAACATGGCCACTACACCATGAAATTGAGGTCCAGAACAAAAGTCATATGCCAAACTGACATGTGCTACCCAAGACCAACCTACATACTAAATATTACCAATGTACCACCTTTAGTTATTGAGAAATGAACTTAAGCAGGGAAACGTGGCCACTAGACTGTGAAATTGAGGTCAAGGACAAAAGTCACCTGCCAGACTGACATGTACTACCCAAGACCAAACTATATACCAAATATTATTATCCTACCACTTATAGTTATTGAGAAATGGACTTAATCAGACAAACTTAACGTGGTCACTAAACCGTGAAATTGAGATCAAGGACAAAAGTAATATGCCAGACTGACATGCTCTACCCAAGACCAACCTACATACCAAATATTATCAACCTATCACCTCATGTTATTGCGAAATGGACTTAAGAAGAGAAACTTAACGTGGACCGTGCAATTGAGGTCATAGTCACATGTCTTTATGTCTGTCAGGTAGCACTTGATTAGTACTACCACTGGACCATATATGAGGTTCCTACATCAAAGGGTTTTCAAAATATCCTGCGTTAAGTAACAGTTAATGCCATTGCCATAGTCATACTTTGCATACTTATGTCTCGCTTTCCGCGACTTTTGTCGCGGGAAAAACAAAAATAACATGCCTATTTCACCTTTTTTGAAAAATTTAACTAAATCTTAATGTAAATCTTAAAACTTAAGCTATGATAAAAATGTTTTATTAACATAACAATGATAAACAAAAAATGTTCCAAAAAAAAAAAAAAACCAAAATATACACATTTCTGAGGGATTACAAGATTTTTTAAATAATGCAATGAAACAAAAACAAAAGGGAAACTTGATATCTTCAGAAATAAAATGGTGTTAGTTACTACAAGTTCTGGTCTTTAACATTCACATGATGCACAAGATATCTTCAAAACTCAATATCTACCATCATAATAGCCATAATATGGATCTCTTGGGGGTGGGGGAACTGGTGGTGGGGGATGAGGAGGGGCAGCATGTTGCCCCTGATATCCCTTCTCCTGTCTCATTGTGGCTGCAAAATATTACAATACACAAATCATAACAATACACATAACTATGGCATTCAATGTATACACAAAAAGCTTACGTTGACGAACTGACGATTTACTCTACGACATAAAAATATAATGCCTTTACAATGAATTATGAATTATGTACAAGAACTTGTGAGCTAACTACATGTACATGTATCTGTGTTCTATATTTATTTTGTTATTTGTGAGAATCTCACTATAGCATTATACATTACACTGCTCTACATATATACTAAATATCGTGTGCCTTATTAATATTTTCAAATTATGTTACCATTTTTTCTATGTTATCGTGAATAACATGTATATCATAAATTTTCATAATTGTGAAAAATGTGGCTAATCACTGCAAGTGTTAATAAAATCATTTTTCAGATCAAATTTTCATGTAACAAATTACAGCTTGTGTTAATTTTTTTAAACTTTTTTTTCTGCTTAAATCATGCATATTCAATGAAACAAATGAACTTAATATAAAGCGAATGAAAAAAAAAATCTAAAAATACACATGCAAATTATGAACACAAAAATACATTATATATAAAACTAAATATAACAAAAACTAAATTTGAATAACAAAAACTGGGCCTAATAATGAATTAATGGGTGCTAAATAATGGGAGATAATACCTTCTGGTGGGACCATCGTGTAATGACTATCGGCAAACTGATCTGGAACTGTGAGAATGTAAAAGATGACATGATTATACATTAAACACAAAAAATGACAACATGATAATATGTTTCTATGACAAGATGATTATATATATCTATGACAACATAATTACATGTTTCTATGACAACAAACTTCACAAAACAACATGACAAGATTAAATATTTCCATCTTCGAACTGCAATAGCTAGAACACCATGGATGTTTTGCACCCATTTTCTGGTCCCTTTGTTCAAGTTTAAATATAAAATCCACAACAGCATCGAGTGAGAAACAACATTTCTACACTAGAGATAGTTAAATTTTCAAATTTTTAAACGCGAGGCTTGCCGAGATACGGTTGTGGATTTTATTTCTCTAATGATTTCAAGGAGATTTTGGACAAAAACATGACCCCCCCTTTTTTTGATGATCCGAAATAAATGTGTTCTTTGAGCGTGACGTCAGCAGGCATGGTTGCCTTTTTTCATGACGTCACAATGGTTAAGTCAGAGAACGGCAAACATACTTGACGTCATAATTGACTTTCATCCAATCACTTGCCGAGAACAACATTCTCTCTAGAGAGGAGAACAGTATTTCTCCAACTGTTCAAGAAAGGTGAAAACAGGACAAAAATTAGAGAAACATAGTTCCATCTCAACAGCTCAAATACCCTTCTAGTTTGAATTGGTTTCATCAGTCCCTTGAGTGCTCAAGCTATCAAAGTTCTACTGTATATTTACATGCTGGAATATAACTATGACAACTTACACAACAAAACAACAACTTTTGACTCCCGAGTGTATTTAAACTACCAGATATTTCATTCAACAAATAGAATAAAATACTGTGACAAAAACAAAAGAACAAAGTTTCCATCTGAATGACTTGACCAAAAAATCTGAAATAAAACCAACATTCTGAAAAATAAATTTTTTTTTTCAATATAGAGGATGAAAACTTGGAATAATTATGCATTTGTTCCATTTTTATAATTTTTTGTCAAAATGCTGAAAAAAATAAAACAGAAGATCTAAATGAATATGTTCTGGATAAGTAAAAATAAAGTCTTTAGCTGGCTTAATGAAATCTTGTCCTCCATACTTTACTTAAGGCACTTAATATTTTTTGTACTCATATATAATGATATCAAAAGGAAGTTTGATAAAAAGTTTTACGATTACTCAGTGAATGAATATAAAATGGGAATATTCTTTGAAAGGATATGGAATGTGGGATATCATATTTGATATGGAAGTTAGGATATCATATAATACTTAGACTTGAGAAGGATGTTGATTTGAAACATGAAAGTTGCTGGTATATAAAAATTATTTTGCTTATGATTCCACTTACTTAACAATGTCTTGTCCAATGACATAAATTTACATAATACAATGTAAAAGATTATTCCAGTGTGAAAACAAAATGTGTTGCACATGATTTTAACATATAACGTTACACATGATTTTAACATATAACATACATATACTTGTAAGGATGTTTATATTACACTATTAAAGAAGGTGTGCAGTATGTATTTCTATGCAGGTTTTCTCTACTGTGTGCTGATTGAGTAAAATTAAATTATGACTGTGACAAATATGCTTAATATCTCAAAGTATTAGGTAGACAAACAACAGATAAAATAGAAATCTGACCATCAATAATACATATTCATATGTTCTTTCATAAATGGCTTTTTTGGAGGTAAGAAAACCTACTTATGTTGAGCAAAAGTGCACTTGTCTTTACCATGTAAGTTTTTTTTAATTAAAGCTATATACTGCTAACACTGAAATTTTTGCAGGTTTTATTTTCAAGATTTTGTTGGACAAACACTCAGCATGGGTAAAATTTTTGTGCTCAACACTTTATATATTTTACGATTTCATAGCTTTTACATATTAAGACATCAAAACCAAAACTATTCATGTGGGAGAAATTTCTGAACATTTTCCTTGATTGAGAATTATTAACACATTACCAATTTTTCCCATCCTGTGATGATACAAAATAACAAAGTCACTGTAAATTTTTAAATACAAAATTTTCTGATCAACAAATTTGATTCAAGTTTTTGACAAATTTCTAAAAGCTGATATGAATGAAGCATGCCCTGAAGAACCCATAACAAATAAACTCTTGAAAGATGTTTTTTTAACAACAATCTAACACTACAATGTGCAAACATGCAATACGTTGGTATAACAAGACTTAATTTGTATTTGATTCTCAGACTCTACTGATCTTTAATGAAAGTGTCTCATTGTCCATTTTTATGATAAATCAATGTTTGGGGTTATTTTCTTTTACTGACACAAGAAACCAGACTGGAAACTGTGAGCTCTAGTCTAGTAACAAAACAAGAAACCAGACTGGAAACTGTGAGCTCTAGTCTAGTAACAAAAAATATAACTTTGGCACCTGAATTCATGAACTGAAAATTTATAAAGGAAGAGTTATGTCCATATTATTTCAAAGTAAAAAATAAATATCCAAGCTTAGACACACACAATTTGTTCTTCAAAGTAATTAAAACCGCAGAAATAATCAAACATAAGATAGTAAATTGTCACACTGAAATAAAACTGGATTGTGAACATAGTGTTATATACAAAGTGGTGATGTTAGGAACTGAAAAAGGGGGTGTGGCACACTGTGTGTACACATGCCATGGTTCTACCTCTAGCTATCACCCTAGGTGATTTAGGGGCTACAGGTGGTGGTTTTGGTGGACTATATGCTGTTTGCGGTACCCTTGTGGCAGCCTCCACTGGTGGTTCACGGTTCCATATATCAGCAAAGTCTTGTGAAATTGACCAGAAATTAATATTAAGTCTACATATATAATATCAATCTACAAGCACTGTTACCAAGTTATGATAGTGAAATGTAGCCTAAACAAAACTATAAATTTACAACACAAAGCAAACCATCTAACTATAAATACAAAATGGGTATAAACAAATTCTAAGTAAAACTATAAAGCTACACGTATATTGTTGAATGCAAAGAAAAACATTAAAAACAAAATAGGAGAAGGATTATATAGCCAGAATGAAATAATTGGTGTTTAATTGGAGTTATGTTTGCAACATGTTTTAACTACATTAACAATATGTTTTTCTGGCTATATTATCTGACTGTATTAGATATGAACCATTTTTAAAAACTAATGAGACAGAAAATTCAATTTAGTAACTTTTAGTACATTTCAAACTTTTCCTTTGATATATCTGTTAAACTGAAAACAGGTGTATACACATGTAGTTAAATACTCACCACTGATGTTAAGCTGTGACAGATCTGGTGGAGGGGGTGGGGGAAACATGTCCTCTCCCCTACTGATTGTAACAGCATCTTTCACTCCTCCTACTCCATTTATTAACTGAAATGCAGAAAATTATTCCTAAATAAATATTTAAATTATCAATGACAATATTTTCTAGTCATAAATGCCAAAAATTTATCCTACACAATCATTTAATTTAATACTGCTACCCAAAACCATGATTTCTCCGAATAAAATTACTGAATGTGTAATCCAATATACCCCTCATTCACAGAGTCGAGGTATAAATATTTGTGGATTTAACAAAGAGAACAAATACAAAGACTGTGTAATAGTCACAAACTTCCTTCACACAAACTAGAGGATGACATGCCCCCGCGCAAGGTTGAATCAAATTGGGAATTGTTAGTAATATTTGTGTCTGTAAGACACATATGATGCCCCACCTAAACACATGTTATTCTAGGTTGCACAGATTAACTATGTACCCTCTATTACTAAATCACCAAAAAATTAAAAGTTGAACAATGTATATTTTTGAAAAGAAAAAAAAATGAACCGAAATCAAAATACATACCACATGCACATCTTCAATATAGGTACAAAAGATCTGCAAATTAAAAACTTCCTAGCATCAAAACTGTAGGAGAAGTTGCGCGGACAAACTATGTACCCGCTATCACAAAATCACTAAATAAAGGGCTACGCCGAGCGCAGCATGATACGACCGCAGCATGTCGTCCACTGAAATTTGAAAAAGTGTAATTTAAAGTGAGTATGGACATAGGAAAGAGCTTGACACAATAATTAGATGGACGCAATAAGGAGATTGACCAAGTAATTAGCTGGACACAAACTAGGGAAAATAAAAATTAGCTCTTATGACTCCTTATGATTCCTCTTTGACCCTCTATAGCTCAGAAACGGTAAGAGCTACGCCCAATCCATTGACATGATGCTGAAAGCTTATATCAAGAGGAATCAAAAGAAAAAAATCCCATCGAAATGCGATGAAAAATAAAAATTTAAGGTAATCTGTAAATTTACGATTTTGGCCCCCTTCGGCCCCTCATAGATCGGGAATGGCAAGAGCTATGTCAAATCCGTTGAAATACTACTGAAAGCTTACATCAAGTAGAATCCAAAGAAAAAAATCCCATCGAAATCCGACGAAAAATAAATTTTTTAGGTTATCTGCAAATTTACGATTTTAGCCCCCTTCAGCCCCTCATAGCTCAGAAACGGTAAGAGCTATGCCAAATCCGCAGACATATAACTGAAAGCTTGCATAAAGAGGAATCAAAGAATAAAATCCCATCGAAATTCGATGAAAAATAAAAATTTTAGGTTATCTGTAACTTTACAATTTTGGCCCCTTTCAGCCCCTCATATCTCCGAAACGGTAACAGATACGCCAAATCTGTTGACATACTGCTGAAAGCCTACATTAAGAGGAATCCAAAGAAAAAAATCCCATCGACATCCGACAAAAAATAAAAATTTTAGAATATCTGTAAATTTACAATTTTGGCCCCTTCAGCCCCTCAAAGCTCGGAAACGGTAAGAGCTACACCAAATCGGTTGACATAGTACATAAAGCTTACATCAAGAGGAATCCAAAGAAAAAAATCCCATCGAAATCCGATGAAAAATAACATTTTTGGGTTATCTGTAAATTTACGATTTTGGCCCCCTTTGGCCCCTCATAGCTGGGTAAGGAAACAAGTTACCAAAAATCTAATAGTAGAGCGCCAGATAATTTTTCTTTAGGAATCCTTTAGAAAAAATTGCATCAAAATCGGACTAAAAATAAAAAAATGAAATTTTTGAAATTCGCCCCTTTTGGGCCCCATTTATCTCGTGAATGGTACATGCCACGTGAAATCTTTTGGCATACTACAGATTGGAAATTTTCTAAGGAGTTTACTGAAAGAAACCCCATCAAAATCCGATAAATAATAAAGAATCTACAGTCAAATATGTGAAAACAACCAATTTAACCCCTTTTGGCCCCTTTTTCTAAAACGGGCGTGGCCAGGAACATAAAATTATAGCCCGGGCTAAAGCATGTG
>MJUU01007462.1:21353-44785 GCA_002080025.1 Modiolus philippinarum | reverse complement strand
TTGGCTGTATCCATGGTAACTATATAAACACTCACCTGATTAGATGTTTTAAATATTTCCTGGACAGTGTGTTTATTATTACACCCACTTGCTGTGGCCACCATGTTGGCTGTATCAGCTAGTTTGGAGGCATGAGATTCAAAGTTTCTGGCCCTGTCATCAAATTTCTGCTCTCTACCTGGAACTCCTAACAACACAAATTCAAAAACTTATTATGGCAAAAAAAAATAGCAAGACTACCGTGAACTTACTTACTTTAGCGGATACTTTATTTTGCATTTTATCCCTCCCAGGGAACATGGCTGGGACTAATTTTTGCGATTTTCTATTGGATCAGACTTGCTGCTTATTTACATTCATTATCTTTATAGCCATTTTTTATCTAAACATTTTTAAATAAAATGTTTAAATCTTTGTCTTGATATCCAGATGTTTAAATTTTTTAAAAACTTTTATGAAGGGAGTACGAGCCTCAGATTTTCAAAAGCATTTGATATCCTCTGGTTTTATCCATTCAAACAGTGTTAAAATTTTTTGCACATGGATCATATTTTCTTGGTCATAGGTCAATTTAGAATTTATAAAATAGACAGTGTATAAAATTTAATCAACTTCCAATTATATTTATATATATTTAAATGCATATAACCATCTTATGCAAATTAAAGGAAAACTCTAGAGAGAACTGTTTCCCGTCAAAATTTTGTCATCTTATATCTCAAAAATTCCTTCATGGATTTTCAAATTTTTTTGCTCAAGTTGGTCCAGTAGCAGTGCTCTTCAAAACAAAAGTTCAGAATTTTAATTCTAATTACAAAATTTCTGACACTCCTACTCCCTTAATTTATTTTCTACTTGCCTTGATAGGTTGATTTGAAAATCATGTAGTTTAATATTAAAATGATAACATCAACAATTCTGATCAAAATGTAGATAAAATATTGCTTTAGTTGGCATTAACAACCAATGAATTATTGATATTTACCCCCATATATGCCCACAGAAAAGTGTCTATAATAGTTTTATCCATGTTTTCACATGAATACAATAATAAATACATATATATGCTTTTTTACTAGCAGATGCCCTTCATACATTTGTATGTCTGTGGTTGGCAAACAGAATTTTGAAATGCAGGAAATATGTTTTCTTTATTTCATTAGAAACAAGGTAACAGCAGGCTCAACAGGAAATTAAAGTAAAATAGAAATGAAATAGATGTATATACACATGCAAAATTTTTAGATCTTTCAAGAATTTGAATAAAAGGAAGTTACATGTTCCAGTATGCATGGCATTCCATATCTTACGAATTATGGCCACTAACATCATAACATGGTTTTATAACAATTTCAAACTTGATGTAATCAAGTCCACTGTGAGGTTGAATTTTCGCTGCATGGGAAAATGACACTGAAGAAAATGGTTTATGTTCAACTTCCTTGATTTTCTTTTAACAAATATGTATTAATCAAAGCCATACCTCATCCATAAATTTTTAAGTAATAAACAGCAATGCATTAATTGAAAATATTTCCTAAAATATTTGATCTGAAAGTTCCAGAATTTTTATACTTATTGAAAGTAAATTTGATTCTATCATACAATTTAGAATCCTTGTTGAAATATCTGAGAATGTAAATATATGTTATCATTATCAGGTGTGTGTGAGATATAGCAAAGCTGTTAACATTCAATTATGTATGTTGCATTCAAAGGAGAAATGATAGATATCCTCATTCAGTAAATGTTACAAGTATCTTAAAGCCAAAAAGCTTTAATAACTAAATGTTATGAATATCATTAAATAAAGTTAATTATACCTGACTCTGTATCATCCTCTGTGAAATGTTGGGTTGGCATTAAATACATGTATCAAGATAAATTACTTGAACAAAAAAAAAATCATGATCAAAAATGTTTCAAAAATCAGAAAGGATATATTATGTGTTTGAAACAAGACTGTTTCAAATTGGAGACAAATTTGTACATTTGACAACAAAATAGTATTCATCCTGGGCAAGGGCAGTTATATTCAGTTTATGCAAAATAACTTTAGATTAGAAAAGATAAAATTTACTGTCAGTAAAAAGTAAATATTTTATTTCTGGCTATATAAAGATTTTTTTGTAATAATACTAGTATATCAAACAAGACTGGTTTTAGTACATGTATAATTATTCTCACTTTAATCTAACACTTCCTGAAAATTATAAATTGTTATTTCAATCTCAGATGTACCAAAGTATCAGTTTTCAATACTCAGTTGTAATAAAGAAAATATGTAAGGGTTTTTTAAGGAATAAATGTACAAGGAAATTGAAAGGCACTTTCAATACGTTTTAAATACATGGTTGATGGGTATGATGGCAAGGTTTTATGATTAGATACAATGTATTTGAATTAAAATTGCAATGGTTGACATGTGCTGAGAAAAATTGCCTTCAAGCCCCTCTCCCCTACACCCCTTTATTTCTGGAATAGCTGTAATATATATATAGAATGGAAGTTTTGTTTTTAATAATGGACGAGCCCCTTGTTGGCAAGTCCATTATTGGAGCTAATATTGCTTGTATAAAAAACAAAACTTCTATTATTCTTTCTATCGGTAATTAACTAAATCATTTAATATAACAAAGTTTGAAAATAAATGTTAATTTTCAACAAATTGTGAAATTGACAAGTATTGATTAGTTAAAGAATTTGTAAGATCCTGTAAGAGTCTCTATAGATGTATATTTCTTTGTTTCATTGATTCTGATTGACAAAGTAGGTGTGGCTTAAGATACTTTTTGCCAATATTTTTTCGTAATCGGGCAGATGAAAATGCTGAAAAATATTTGCTTTGTGAGATCAAAGGAAACTCATACAAATTACCGATAAATCAATTATTCATAATTCACAACATGTGTATATTTTGTTTGTTTAGTTGATGACATCCAATAAACATTTGATTTGAATATCAATTTAACAATTCTACATCCATTATTTCAAATCAGCTGCTTGATGATAACATACAATCTTTAAATATCAACAGATTCCCATTTCTCACCATTAAACTGTAATAACTTTAAACAAAGAATGACTAGATTAAGAAATAATTCACAGGAGCATGAATATATGTTGATTTTACCATGGTTTGGCCTATTTTGACAAATATTTTAACAAGAGTGTATTTGAGGGGTAAAACATAGGCATAAACTGCAGACCCTGGGTAAAATCAACATATATTCATGCTCCTGTGAATTATTTCCATTCTAATATGACACATACAGGGTAGAGAAGAAATGATTTAGTGTCTGTATTCATAAGTGAAAAAGCATTTTACCCTGTAAAGTATGACGTTTTGTACTATGATGCTGCAAAAACAAAACTATCTTCAAACTGTCTATGACATTATCAAAAGTATCTTCAATTATCATGACAATACCCACTTACAGATTTACCACCATTATGGACACGAGGTGATTAAAAGACGTCATATTATAATTTGTAACAATGTAGGATTTAATGATTTGTAATTAAGACTGAGAATTACTACTTATTGTAACTACTTCAAATATAGGTCTAAAAGAATATAAGTCATGTGACTGACTCACATTTCCTAATTCATAAAGATCAGCAGCCAAAATTTACATGAAGTCAAAAAGATAATTCAAATACAAAGTGCCATTTTAAATGAAGGATTGTGTGTAAAGTGAATGAATGCACAAATCATTGATTTTAACTATTTGTAGTGATCTATTTCTTAGCCAATCACAATGGTTAATTGTGTATTTTCCCATATTTCATTAGGTTTCTGAAACAGTACATCAATCATGTAGAATTTGTGATGACCAATTTTAGTATTGGAGAATTAATAGTTATCAAAAGAAATGCATAAAAATACTTGACAAATTTGAAAATTTAAGGTAGTAGACCCAGGGTAAACTAAAAATTTTATATACAGTCAATTCTCAAATTTGCATTATGAAACTATAATGTACCAATATATTTCTAGAAAAAGTTTTGAAAACTTTCACTGTAAGATTTTTTATTTATAGTTCACAGAAATACCCCTATCAGAATCTTAAATTCTGTTCAGAAATCGACTTTCATTTCTTTTAAAATTTTTGAGATGCCATTCAAAACCAAGATATTTAAATGAAAGCACTTTGAAATATTTTATAAAAGGAGTGCAGTTTCATGATAACATGAATATTTCATTTATAATTATGATACATGTAAATATTCTAAATCTTTTGTTTTATTCATGCCAATCAAAACAAGTAATTTGTGCAGAAAAGGGAGTTATCTCCCCCTACCCCAGGTCTTCTACCTTCAACAATGCAAATATATTAAGAATAAATACAGGATATGTTTTAATATATTATAAACATTCTATCTGGTTGTTCAGTTTTGTGTTAACTTGAAGGTTTAATTTGTTCTTAACTATGGAAATATAATGAAAACCAACAAACCTAATGGAGTGATGGCAGCTTCATGTAACTGTTTCAGAGGTCCAGACACATCAATGAAATCCTCTGCTACCTGTAATACATCAATAATGTCAGTTAGTTTCAATAGTTTTGGTGACAACACTTGACTAGCTATAGTTAGAGAATATTGGAGACAAGAATGAGACAGCTATGGTTATAGAGAACAGTGGTGGCAATGTTTGACAAACTATCTTCTAGAGAACATTGGTAAAATGATTTGACCAGCTATGGTTCTAGAGAGCATTGGTAACAAGAATGGATCAGCTATGGTTCTAGAGAACATTGATCATAAGATTTGACCAGCTATGGTTCTAGAGAACATTGGTAACAAGACTGGACCAGCTATGGTTCTAGAAAACAATGGAAACAAGACTGGAACAGCCTGGTTCTATCTAACATTCGTGAGAAGATTGGACCCGATATGGTTCAAATACAACATGTATGATAAGAATGAACTGCATGTAGCCATAGTTAGAGAACATTGTTGACAAGATTAGAACATATATGGTTCTATATGACACTGGTGACATTGTTGAAAAGACTGCACCACCTTTGGTTCTAGAAAACATTGGTTACAAGACTGGAACAACTATGGTTTGAGAGAACAGTTGTGACAAGACTTGAATAGGTATGGTTCTAGAGAACTTTGGTGACAAGATTGGACCAGTTATGGTTCTAGAGACCATTGGTAACTAGACTGACCAGATATGGTTCTACAGGACGTTACGTACAAGATTGGAAAAGCTATGGATCTATAGAACAATGGGAACAAGTTTGGAACTGATTTGGTTCTACAGGACATAATTAGGTACAAGATTTTAACAGCTACATTTCTATAAGATATTGATTACAAAACTTGTCCAGCTATGGTTCTAAAGGACATTTGTAACAACATTGGTCTAGCTTTGGTACTTGAGAAAATTAGTAGAAAGAATGGATTACCTATGGTTCTAGATAACAATGGTGGCAAGATTGGACCAGTTATGTTTTTCTAGAGAACAAAAAAATTAGTAGAAAGAATGGATTACCTATGGTTCTAGATAACAATGGTGGCAAGATTGGACCAGTTATGTTTTTCTAGAGAACAAAAAAATAATTACAGTACACTTTGTTCTCTGACAAATTTATGCAAGAGTATTTAGTCATGTAAATGTACCTACCTGATTAACCAGAGCTTCTTGTATCTTTGCTTTTAGATCGTGCAGTTTTTCTGACAATTGGCGAGCAATATTCCTTGCCTGTGGAGTATCACCCTAAAGTGAAAAAAGATATACCATATATAAAGGTTAAAGATATACACTAAAATGGATATACAAAGTATAAATATATATTCAGATTATTTAACAACTGAAATCATACCATTTAATCATCATTATGGTAAAATATACCGTATATTTTCGATTATAAGTCAGTTCGATTATAAGTCGGAAGGTCTTTTCGTGAAGAAAAACTTTGTATTTAGCGTTGATCACGATTATAAGTCGGTCAGAGATCGTTGTCAAGTTGTGTACCAAAACTTCAACATGAAATCGCTATAATTTATTAAATGGCGTACATTGGAATAAAAGAATGTCTTCTACATGAGATAAATGCTGCGTGTGAAGCATTTTACATGTGCTAAAAGCAGCTTATTCATGTTTCTAGCCAAGACATCATATTAAGGGGGAATAACTGAAGTTTGTTTACTTATATCGTACGACCAAATACCCAAAGATATGATAAACGAAATGAGATCAAAAGTACGTGTTTCCAATATTAAAAATTTTTACAGCCGGTCTAAAATTAGTATCAAAATATAAATTATTTCTTTTATATGGAATTAAGATTAAAAAAATAATAAACAGTATTGGAAATGTCACATAAGATACGATATAACATTCCTAGGAGAAAGGTGTTAGTTATTGTCGGTTTTCGGTAATTAGTGAAATCAACTTAGTACACAAATAGTGAAACGTAAATACACATAAAGTACCTCCATGATGCTGAAATGAAAACCTTTGTGAATTTAGTAAGAAAACAACTAAAAAATGCTTATTTCTTTTATTAAAAGTAATAAATAATGTGTCAATAGAACCAGATGATTGTTGAATACCGGCAAACTGTATTTGGTCATCATTGAATGTGTCTACCGGACATTTTATGTTCTCGACTTTCCTCCTTGGTTCTTGGTTACTCTTATAAGTCGGATCCCTTCTCTGGAAATGAATTTTAGCTCCCAAATTTCCGACTTTAAATCGAGTATATACGGTAGGTAGTATTAGTAGTAAGAACATTCACTCTTACTGTAAAAAGTGTGTTCTAGAGAGCCATTCTTGACTCAAGATTTGCCAAAAATTACCAAGATGTGATCTACTGAAAAGCAGTGAACAACTAAATATTAAGAATGATTACATAATCAATGGTGCTCCTTAATACATTTTTGTTTACTAATAGTATACAAGGATATTTTCATGTCTGTTTGATTTTTCTATGTTCACTTATGACAATCCAGTGTGAAAATTAGTCTCCATGTAAATTTTGCTATGAAACCTTGATAGAATTTGGCTGTCTGTCCCTTTTTCAACTTATTTATCTTAATTATATTACCAATTTTAATAACTTGTGAGCTGTTAAGGAAAAGAAAAAGTAACTGGTTTAAACATTTTGTATTGCAAATTAAATAAAATCAAACATACCATCTACATTAAGGTGTTCAAAATAGATTACTAAAACAACTGGATCAGTATGTGCTTCGTAAATGCACATAAAAAACAATCAAAGGCCTTAGGACACTGTAAGAACTAACTTGGATATTTTAACAGGATTCCTTAGTGATCAATTCTTTTAAATTTGATTCATATTTGCCCTGCAATATTGCACAGAAATCTGTTTTCAAAAAGGTTGATGACATTTGGTTAATGGATAGTTAAACACTTAAAAGGTTACAAACAATAGTAGATGCACATAAATATTTCAAATAACATAGATTTGCAAAAATCTTATTTTGAGCAAAAATTTTTTTTATAAATGCATGATTGTTAATTGACATTACTTGTCCTCTCCTGATGAGATCTGACAGCTGATTGGTCAGTATTTCCGTCTCATCACAAAGCCTTAACAGTTCAGATCTTTGTGGACCAGTACAGGAATCGGCTACTTTACGACCTTCTGCGACAACCAACTTAGTAGCTTGTTCACCTGAAAAAAATACAAAAAATAGAAAAATGTATCTGTTACAAATAATTTAACTATAGGATACGTCAAAACAGAAGTATTAAGTTCTTATTTTTTTTACCTTAGTATGTATTTTCTATATAAATTGTTTATTGGATAAACTTTCTATTTTTTCACATTTGTCACAAACAAAATATTTACTGGTCAATAGTTTTAATGAATATTTACCATTGATGAACTATTAATTGGTCAATAAATAGTCAAATGAACTATTTACTGATGACATCACATTGATACCTTTGATGTTTGATTTCGGTGTAATAAAATACCTATTTACTGGCTATTCGAAAACAATAGTAAGTTTATGGTTTCCCTCGACACCAACTTCTTCCCTCCACTTCACCTCAGGAAAAAGTTGTATAAAGGGAAACCATAAACTTGCTATTGTCCTCAAAGCCAGTAAATAGGTGTACATTGTTATACCTTATAATATTTCCCTTATATAAATGCATTGGGGAAAAAAAATTGACAATTTGTCTGTTTTATTTCTCTAACCAAATAAAGGGCTACGCCGAGCACAGCATGATACGACCGCAGCATGTCGAATACTGAAATTTGAACATGAGTGCAATTCAAATGAATGAAGACACAGTAAAGAGCTTGATACAGTAATTAAATGGACACAATAAAGTCCTTGAATCAGTTGCAATTTTGTCCCCTTTGACCCCTTGTAGCTCGAAAACGGTAAGAGCAACGCAAAATCCGCTGCCATACTGCTGAAAGCTTACATCAAGAGGAATCCAAAGAAAAAACATCCTATTGAAATCCGATGAAAAATAAAGATTTCACATATTTCGAAAATTTGCAATTTTGGCCCCTTTGACCCCTTGTAGCTTGGAAACGGTAAGAGCAATTCAAAATCCGTTGACATATTACTGAAAGCTTATATCAAGAGGAATTCAAAGAAAAAAATCCCATCGAAATCCGATGAAAAATAAAAATTTCAGGTAATCAGCAAATGTGCAATTTTGGCCCCGTTTGGCCCCTCATAGCTCAGAAAGGAAACAAGTTACCATAAATATAAAAGTTGAGCGCCACATTAATTTTTCATAAGGAATCTAATGAAAAAAACTGCATCAAAATCGGACAAGAAATGAAAAAAATAGATTTTTGAGATTTCCCCCATTTGGGACCCATTTATCTCATTAACGGTACATGTGACATGAAATCCGTTGACATACCTCCGATTCCAAATTTCCTAAGGATCACACTGAAAGAAACCCCATCAAAATCCGATAAATAATGAATATTCTACAGACCAATATATGAAAACACCTAATTTGGCCCTTTTTGGCCCTTTTTAAAAAAACGGGCGGGGCCACAATATCCAAAACCAATCCCAACCTTCCTTTTGTGACAAGCAACATTATGTTAAAATTTCATAAGGATTGATCAACTAGAACTGAAGTTATTGCACGGAAACGAAGAGTCTACAGACCCCGACGACGACGTCGACGACGCCGACGCAGACGACGACGCCGCCAGTATCATACCAATATACGACCTCAAAAATTTTTTTGCGGTCGTATAAAAACGATCTGTTGACCAGTCAACAGTTTTCAGTCTGTTGACCACCTGCCTTATTTTGATTGGTTCAAAAATATCACGCCCATATCACATGATCTCCTGTTGTCTTCACAACCAAATTGGCGACGTGAATTGTATTTAGATGAAATGGAGCGTATTTTTGAAAGTTTGCATTTATTACAAAAATGTAATACAGATATAACAATAAAACATATTTTAAAGACTTAAACACATTGAAACATGAAAAGGTATAACAAAACAGTTATAGACTGGGTCCTCAAACAACAGCTGTTTTGTTTGACCCTCTGACTAAATTGTTGCACTCAGCCTTTGGCTTCGTGCAACAGTTTAGTCCTCGGGTCAAACAAAACAGCTGTTTTCGGACCCAGTCAATAACTGTATAATATTACAACTACAATCTATAAAGATAAGTACAAGGAAGCATCATAACATGTCTTACAAATACTACTTTGAGTAAAAAATAGTTTCAAGAAATCTATGAGTAGAGTTAATGATCACCTTAAGGAATAAGCCCAGTGTAACAGTCTCACTGTGTATGCATCATCTGTCTTGTGAGGAATGATAATGTAAATGTAGAAATATAAAGATGATTCAAATTTGTATTGTAATACACATTTGTCAAGATACAATTTAAGACTATACATGTATTTCTACAATATAACAACATTACCATTTAAGGCTATATAGATAAGAGGTTCTAAAGAGCATGTTTCACTAATCTAGTCAAAAAATTTTTTAGGGACTGCCTAGGGCCCTTTTGACCATGTTTAATTTAAGTTGGCACTTTGGTTTCAGAGGGGAAAATCTTAAAAAAAAACCCCTAAATTCCTAGGTTAATTGTTAAATTTAAGTCCCCATCAGCTATGAGTTGTAGAAAAGGTTTAGATCTAATTGGCAAAGAATTTCAAGAGAAGATGATCTTTGAATGTGTTTTTCAAATACGGTAAAATGTTAAGCACTATGTTCTCTGCCAGGAGGCATCATCTTTGAAAGGTGGGTGACTACATTTGGTTTTGTCTGGCCTGGTAGTTTCACACAAGAATATCTTAAAATGTAGTATATTATAGGGTTCACTGTAAAACTATTTTGCATTTTGGCAGCCATCTTGGATGGGAAGGGACTTGCCAAACACACTTTTAAAACAAGACCACCTTAGGATTTTCAGGACCAAGATTGGATCAAAATAGCCATGTTGCTTCAGAGGGGACAAACTCTGAGAGTGTTTTCCATAGGGTCCAATGTTTAACTGTCTCCTTCACTCCCCCCAACACACAAATTCTGAAAAACATTTATCTATGGTATAAACATTTGGTTCATAGAAAATAGTATCCTTGAGAAAACTGGTAAGATCTTGTCACTTGCTTGTTTTAAATTCAGATTGCACTGTGTCCTCTTTTTGTATTCTTTTTATCCAATTATCCTTCAAAAGCTATTGTCTCCTTTTGTACATATCTACACATATTTTTATATTAGTTTTATGCTAGTATATATATGTAATATTCTAATGCACTTATATGTATGTTTGTAAGGTTAATTTTGATTGGATGGCCTCAAAATTTAAAGGGCGAAAAATCCATGGTTAACCAATAGCAACATAATATCCAGATGCAAACCAAACTTCCTTTAATTTTAAAATCCATTTAAAACCACATTTTTCACATATGCATTAGTATAGAGATAACAAAACTGTATTTTAGGATCTTCAGGGGAAATAATCTAAGATTTTTTATAAGGCATACATCCATTTTCAAGCTCTGCTAATGTGTCGCAAGAATACTTTGTTTATGACAGTAAAATCAACGATTTACCTAAAAGATCCTAAAATACAGTATGGTTATCTCTTAATTACCTAGTCCTCTATCATCCAATCCAGGGTTGGCTAGCCACTGTCTAGCTTGTTCCACTTTACCCTCGACTGTTGGTGCTGGCTTCCTGATGCCTGATCTCTCTGTCTTCATTGTTCCAGCCTGGGTCAGATTCTGCAGATCCTTCAACTTATTCTGTATCTCTCTAGCTAAAGACATTGCCTGCGGACTACTTCCCTGTTTTATTATAAAAAGATACATATAATGTACATGTAAATGTTGTTTCAGATATTTAGACATACAAAATAACAATAAAGTTAGACATTTATTATGATTACTGACAATTTTCATAAATTGCCACATACATAACTGCAAAACATTCAAATATGAAAGGTGAATTGATGTAAATAATTCTGAAATGATTTCATTAAAACTAGAAAATGTGTTTATAAAACATGGATGCCCCGCCGACAAATTTATCACAATAGATATCCTTAGCCATTAGCCAATCATCAATGGAATTTAGTTCTCTGTCACTGAATTGGGATGGAATCATCAAGAAGTACTGTCATGACTGTTACAAATGATTATTCATTAAATATTTGTTAAGTAATGGATGTAAACAAAAATTACCCAACTAAAGTCGCTGGAGCATAAAATGTTGGTCAGGTTATAAAATTATCCATGAATTATGCAGTACTCACTATGATGATTTATTTGATTAACCACCAAGTTGCTATTAAATTGGCCTAATGCAAAAATTTAGCAAAGTCATTCAAGTGTAAAATGTAGGTCAAAGTCAAGAAACTGTCTAAGAATTTTGTAGTTTTCACTAAGATGAGTCATTTCATGAAACATTATAATGATATTTTGTGTAGTTGTTAAGAAATGGACTTAAAACACAAAATTTACCGAAAGTCACTCAAGCGTAAAATGTAGGTCAAAGACACCTAATTGTCCTTGATTTGGGTAGCACCCATCAAGGTGATTTATTTGATGCAACACCATAGTGTTATCATGTTAAGTTGTTGAGAAATGGACTTAAACGCAAAATTTAACAAAAGTCACTCAAGCATAAAATGTAGGTCATGGATCCCTAATTGTTGGTGAATCTGGTAGTACTTACCAAGGTGCATATACTGATGTAATAATATTAAAATATTACAAGAGGTTACCAAAATATGGACCTAAACGCAAAACTTAACATCGGGACGTATGTGCCTTTCCACCTCGTGGCGGGGCATAAAAAGTTCTTAATTTATAAATTGTCATATGAGCCATCACAATCTTCATAGCAACATTTTGAACTGGGAATGATTTACCGTTCCTTGTAGAAAAATGTGAAGTTTTGGTCTGAATACTGAATCACGGTTCGTTTTTACTTAAAACTGGGATGACCATTTCTAACTGTCTATGACCTTTCAATAGCAATTGCTGCTGAGTTTCTACCAGACATTATGGCAATGGAAGAGGAGGTTCGGCGGCCCATAAAACCAGTTTAATCAGGACAACTGCAGTAGACAATTTTTCCGATCGTTTCCACCTGCTGGCTGCTTTGTCTTTTGCCTCATGATGGTTCTGTTTAGTAGTTTTGTTAATATCCCCATTTACTATGATACATGATAAAGATTTACATAAACTAAAAATATATTGAATAAATGGATAATTTTACAAACCTTGCCCTGGACTCTGAGTTCTGCCAAGGCATTCTTCATCGAGTCTATATCTCCAACAGTTTTCAGTATTCTGTCTCTATCTCCTGGGTCAGTACATCTTTCTGCAACTTTACGTGCATCTTCCAGTATCTGACTTAATGCTTTGTCACCTGCACGAATGGTATTAAAAAACAAGATGTGTTTGTGAAACACTACATATGCCCCCAGCACCAATTTTATTTGAAAATGGAATCTTAATATTTTGGTTAGAGTTTTCTTTGCATACAAAACATATGAAAATGAATCTAAGACTTAAATTTTTACCTCTATGACCTTGACCTTTGATCTGACCCATTTTGTTTAGTCTATCTTTAATAGTTCAAAAGTTATAGCCAGGGTTAAAGTTTCGGATGCACAGACAGACAAACACACAGAAAGACAGGATCCTCGATCTGGGGGCAAAAAAAAATTAGAACATACAGAATTCATTAAAAACTTTGGAATATAAAATAAACCAAGACCATAATTCATGATGCTTATTTTCATTATTTCTGGAAGATGGTTGAGGCAATATTTTTCAAGGATGAGAAAATTTTTATGGAAATTTAAAAGGTTTCACAAAATATCTTTACTTTTGAGTATTTCAAATAGCAAATATGTATTTTCTGCAACAAGAGTATTTTGAGGGTCATTCTCACATTAAATCCCGAGTATAACAGAGAAATTGATATCATTTTACGAATTTGTAAGACCTCTTTATACTATTTTTACCTGAACTACCCACTAATGCTGCTGGATCAGCCAACCAATCAAATGCTGGCTTCATTTTCTGTTCAATAGCATTCTATAAATGTCAAATGAATTATATTAACCAGAATGAAAACCAACAGAAATGCAGAAGTTTGAATGTTACATAAGAGGTTAATAAACATTGGAATAACTAAAACAATCATATGATTGTCAAAACAATTAATACTCAGTCTAAATATAGCAGTGAACTAGAGGCTCTCCTGAGTTTGTGTTGCTCACCTGGATAATTTTGCAAAAATTACAATAAGAGCAGTAATCTTATATCTTTTCAATTCCAAATTGTATTTTATGGAGCCATTATCTACTGTTTCTTAAAATGTAAATTTATTAAACTATATAGATTTCAACATAAATACATGTATATGTTGTGTACAAGCTGTAATTTTGTACAAGTTATAACATGTACAGAAATTTTGTACAAGTTAATAAAAAATTGTGAGTACCTTTATTTGATCAACAATTCTGATGAATTAATTCTACTTTTCAAACAAATTTATAGTATATTTAACATCATCATAAACTAACTGAAACACCAAGGTTTGAAAAAGAGCATTTTAGCATAAAACAAATGTTGCTACAGTATTTTTTGTAAAATAAATAGACTGTCCTTTACAAGCTTAGTGTACTTTTATTTCTTGATGTTGGTTTAGGAATATTATGAAATACATATGTCTAAGGTTTCAGTTTCTTTGTACAAATGTCTTTCTTCATTTCTGTTACAGAAAATTTGTTGGCCTTTAATAATGTCAAGTAAGTGTGGATGTCAGCACAACTTGTACAATATTTCTGTACTAGTTATAACTTTTACAAAATCACAACTTGTACACAACATATATACAGGTAACATGTTTGACCACATACCATCTAATATTAATCATAACATAAATATTTAAATTAGGATTGGTACATCTAATTTATATTCCATCTTTTATTCATGTAAAACATTTGCTTCTTCAAGCTATTCGGGAAAGAAATTAGAGAATGCTAACTTTTCAGGCAAGGTGTAAATATTTGTAAGTTTGTACCAAACCTACCACAGATTTCTTCATAACAGTGATATCATCTGCATCCCATTCATCTTCGTCATATGTTGTCAGCTGTAACACACGGATAATTTCCTGTACCTCGTCAGACATCTTACGTACAATGTAGTCTCTGTTAGCCTGAGCTTCAGGAGCACCAGCATCTGAAAACATAGGCAAAATGTTATCAATTAACTGTATATTTATGTATATTTTGTGACATGACCTTGCTTTAAGTCTATTCTTGTGTGATCTCATTATGACACTACAAAATTTAGCAAGAAAGACAAGAATCTACTGAATAAGAAAAATCAATCTAGAAACAGATCATACAATCGGAACTTCATACTAGCAAATAATAACTAAATGTTTTGAATATGGCTGACCCCACTTTAAACCCTTTGAAATTGTTAATGAGAGGCTGGCACCATTTTAACATCTAACTAATCCATGGTTTCGATCTATATCAAAAAATAGTAATGGTGCATTACATGATACCCCGCCACGTTTCACAAAATTTCTAAGTAAAAAGGGGCATAACTCTAGAACTATGTGTATCACTGAACCCAAAATTATACTTGGCCTGTGTTTTGTGGTAAACAATTTACATACCAAGTTTAAAGACAGTATGGTATTTCAATCACAATCCCTAAAATTTGCAAAATTTCAAAGTTTCAAGGGCCCCTTGGACCTCTGAACCCAAAATCAAACTTGACCTGAGTTTTGTGTTCATTCACAAGTTATCAGTCTGAAACCCTAAAATTCACAAAATTTCAAAGTTTCAATGGGGCATAACTCCAGAACCCCTTGGACCTCTGAACCCAAAAATATTATCGAACTTGACCTGAGTTTTGTGATAAACAACTTGCATACCAAGATTGAAGACCTTGTGTTATTTCGTTCACAAGTCATCAGTCGGAAATCTTCATGGGACGGACGGATGGACAGATGACGGACGGACACATGACTGAGGGTATCACATAATACCTCGCCACTTCGTGTGGCGGGGTACAAAAATAGTTATTGAATTGATTTGTTACCTTACAGGGCTTGCTCTTAATTATAAAAGATAACCCACTTCTCATAGATTCAAATAAATTTGACAGTAAAGGTATGAAACTATCATCAGTTATTGTTGTGAAAGATGCCTGTAAACATGTCGTTCACTTTCATGTCCTAAAAATATGCTAATACCATTATGCACACATTTTCAGTGTTTATGTGATTTTTTCAAAATCATACCATCTATTCTAACCCAAACTTACTAACTTTCCAACATGACCAAGGTAACTTCCTTATGACTAGCCAAAATTTGTGTAAAACATGCAAACAGTAGCAGGGACATTTTAAGCAACTCATAACATCTCAAGTCTTTCATATCATATCCTTGAATAGGTTAATTTGTTGAATGCTTGGAAGCAACAAATTCAATCAAAATAAACAATGTAACATTTGGGCTGTTCCAGCAAAACATACATGGGACAGGGGGAAGGCACTTGAAAATTGCTTCTATGGGTGGGTGTTATTAATTAAAGTCTGAATTCACAAACCAATAAAAAAAAATCTTATTTTGCATCTATGGGTGGTCATAACAATTTTCAAGTACTTTCCCCTGTCCCATGTATGTTTTAGTGGAACAGCCCTTAGCAGCATTTAAGTTTTAAATCTGATTTTAATTTTAAGGAATTGCAAGAAATGCCATTTTATTTCTTTTTTTAAATTCTGATTTTCTATAAAAGAACATGAATACAGTTTTATTGTATCTGTTGTAGCCCTGAAAATTTACACTGTATTTCATCTTGATAATATTAATTTACTTAGTCAGAAAATTTGCCATTGAACTGATAGCCTCATGCAACTTACCACAAGAAAATTCATCATCAGATACAGGCACTGTCAAAATGTGGAATAAGTAACATATCTCAATACTGACAATATTTTACAATGTCAATTTACTTAACACATTGTTTATTTTTGTAGTAATTTGTAATTTATGACATTTAAATTCTGTATTAAATAACAGAATACAACAAGAGTAGTCAGAAGACAACATAGCTCGCCGGGATTAGAGCAGCCTCAATGCACAATAAATTTGAAAGTTATACATTTTCATAATTGCGATGTTTTGATAATTCTTAAATGTGATACAAGGAAGTCACATGCCAAATAGGAACTCCCTTCCACTAAAAGAATTACTTTTAGAAGCAAGGTAAGAGTTTTCAAAAAAGTGCCCTCAGGGCAAAGTCAAGGTCAAAATGTCTACAAATATGGTAACATCAGAAAGCTCTCATCACAAGAAAGTCACATACCAAATATGAACACCGTATCACTAAACAACTTAATCCAAGAAGCAAGGTTAAAGTTTTTAAAAAAATGACCCTCAGGGCAAGGTCAAGGTCAAAATGTCTTCACATAAGGTACCATCATAAAGTTTTCATCACAAAAAATTTGCATACCAAATATGAACACCATACCACTAAACTACTTTATTCTAGAAATATGTTTAAAGATTTTTAAAAATTGCTTTTTGGGCAAAGTCAAGGTCAAAATGTCTACAAATATGGTACCACTAGAAAGCTCTCATCAAAAGAAAGTTACACACCAACTATGAACACCCTACCACTAAAAGCCTACCTTCTAGAAGCAAGTTTGAAGGTTTTTTTTTTTTAATTTTCCTAAGGGCAAGGTCAAGGGCAAAATGTCTACAAATATAGTACAACTAGAAAGGTTTCATCAAAAGGAAGTTACATATCAAATGCCCGTTCCAAGTCGGGAATATGACGGCTTGCCAAAAATGTTCTGTGTCGGATTGTGTTCCCCTGATTCAGTCGAATGTTATACGGATTTTCCTTACTGGTCTCTTACTTTGATCAATTCTGACTTTTGTTGTCACTTTTATTATTTATGAACACCCTACCACTAAAAGCCTACCTTCTAAAAGCAAGGTTAAAGTTTTTCAAAAATTGCCCAAGGGCAAGGTCAAGGTCAAAATGTCTACAAATATGGTACCATTAGAAAGCTCTCATCATAAGGAAGTTACATAATATGAACACCCTACCACTAAAAACCTAGATTCAAGTTTTTTGAAAATTGCCATAATGGCAAGGTCAAGGTCAAAATGTCTACAAATATGGTACCTTTAGAAAGGTCTCATCATAAGGAAGTTACATACCCAATATGAACACCCTACCACTAAAAGCCTACCTTCTAGAAGCAAGGTTAAAGTTTTTTAAAAATTGTCCTGAGGGCAAGGTCAAGGTCAAAATGTCTACAAATATGAAACCACTAGAAAGCTCTCATCATAAGGAAGTGAACACCCTACCACTAAAAGCCTACCTTCTAGAGGCAAGGTTGAAGTTTTTTAAAAATTGCCCTAAGGGCAAGGTCAAGGTCACAATGTCTAAAAGTATGGTACCAAAAGAAAGCTCTCATCACAAGGATGTCACATACCAACATCCTAGTTCTTCAGATCTCAAATCCACAAGCCGGGTTAAAGTTTTGCTGACGCCGACGCCGGGTGATGACAATAGCTCTCCAGACATTCATCCCGGCGAGCTAAAAATTGGCCATTTTTGTGTCTTTATTTTATGTCTTTTCAGTGCAGATGGAACTCAAACATTCAAAAGACCAAAATTATTAAACCAACAATTTACTCAGTTCATAGCATTCTCATTTTTTCTTTGCTTTTAATGAGCCAATGGGTTTTAGACAATAATGTCAAACTGATCATAATTAAGCTATCAGTATTGCTGTGCTTACAAAGAATAGCAAGATAACTAGAGGCTCAGAGACTGAGCCTGTATCACTCACCTGACAAAACGCTTCTATGCCATGCATGACCAAAAATGATCATGTTTTTACCAATGGGGTAGGGTGTTTATGTATGTTCTCAATTAGAACCTGTGTGTTTGTCTGATCCTATTGAAATGAGTAATTTTTGCAAAGGACCTTCTATACATTTAGTATAATTTGCTTTAACTGTTTTGAGAGAAGATGATGAAAAGGATGGTTTTCTCATACTGGGCTCAAATGTTAAACCATGCTTTGCACTTGAGGCAATGTTTTTTGTCGGATTGAAATGAAATGTGCAATTTTTGTAAAGTACCTTCTGTCATCATCCCTGTAAAGTTAGGTTGAATTTGCTTCTGTTATTTCAGAGGAGTAGATGAAAATGTGATTTTCCCATAGGGTCCTATGTTAAACCATGTTCTGTGCTGGCGGCCATGTTTTTCGTTGGATCGGAACGAAATGAGCAATCTTTGTTAAGGATCTTTAGTACATCATTCCTGTAAAGTTTGGTTGAATTTACTTCGGTGGTTTCAGAGGAGTACATGAAAATGTGATTTTCCCATAGGGTTCTATGTTAAACCATGTTCTGTGCTGGCGGCCATGTTTTTCGTTGGATCCAAACGAAATGAGCAATCTTTGTTAAGGACCTTAAGTACACCATTCCTGTAAAGTTTGGTTCAATTTGCTTCAGCCTTTTCAGAGCAGAAGATGAAAATGTGATTTTTCCCATAAGGTCCTATGTTAAACCTAAGTTCCGCACTGGCGGCCATGTTTTTTATCAGATCGTAACAAAATGAGCAATCTTTGTAAAGGACCTTCCATACATCATTCCTGTAAAGTTTGGTTGAATTTGCCTCACTGGTTTCAGAGGAGTTGATGAAAATGTGATTTTCTCATAGGGTCCTATGTTAAACCATGTTCTGTGTTGGCGGCCATGTTTTTCATCGGATCAGAACAAAATGAGCCATCTTTGTTAAGTACCTTAAGTACATTATTCCTGTAAAGTTTGGTTCAATTTGCTTCAGCCTTTTCAGAACAAAAGATGAAAATGTGATTTTTCCCATAGGGTCCAATGTTAAACCTTGGTGACAAGATTCNACCAGTTATGGTTCTAGAGACCATTGGTAACTAGACTGACCAGATATGGTTCTACAGGACGTTACATACAAGATTGGAAAAGCTATGGATCTATAGAACAATGGGAACAAGTTTGGAACTGATTTGGTTCTACAGGACATAATTAGGTACAAGATTTTAACAGCTACATTTCTATAAGATATTGATTACAAAACTTGTCCAGCTATAGTTCTAAAGGACATTTGTAACAACATTGGTCTAGCTTTGGTACTTGAGAAAATTAGTAGAAAGAATGGATTACCTATGGTTCTAGATAACACTGGTGGCAAGATTGGACCAGTTATGTTTTTCTAGAGAACAAAAAAATAATTACAGTACACTTTGTTCTCTGACAAATTTATGCAAGAGTATTTATTCATGTAAATGTACCTACCTGATTAACCAGAGCTTCTTGTATCTTTGCTTTTAGATCGTGCAGTTTTTCTGACAATTGGCGAGCAATATTCCTTGCCTGTGGACTATCACCCTAAAGTGAAAAGATATACCATATATAAAGGTTAAAGATATACACTAAAATGGATATACAAAGTATATATTCAGATTATTTAACAACTGAAATCATACCATTTAATCATCATTATGGTACAATATAGGTAGTATTAGTAGTAAGAACATTCACTCTTACTGTCAAAAGTGTGTTACAAATTCTAGTGAGCCATTCTTGACTTTCAAGATTTGCCAAAAATTACCAAGATGTGGTCTAGTGAAAAGCAGTTAACAACTAAATATTCAGAATAATTACATTATCAATGGTGCTCCTTAATACATTTTTGTTTACTCATAGTAAAGGATATTTTCATGTCTGTTTGATTTTTCTATGTTCACTGTTGACAATCTAGTGTGAAAATTAGTCTCCATGTAAATTTTGCTATGAAGACTTGATAAAATTTGGCTGTCTGTCCCTTTTCAACTTATTTATCTTAATTATATTACCAATTTTAATAACTTGTGAGCTGTTACGAAAAAGGAAAAGTAACTAGTTTAAACATTTTGTATTGCAAATTAAATAAAATCAAACATACAATCTACATTAAGGCGTTCAAAATAGATTACTAAAACAACTGGATCAGCATGTGCTTCGTAAATGCACATAAAAACAATCAAAGGCCTTAGGACACTTAAGAACTAACTTGGATATTTTAACAGGATTCCTTAGTGATCAATTCTTTTAAATTTGATTCATATTTGCCCTGCAATATTGCACAGAAATCTGTTTTCAAAATAGGTTGACGACATTTGGTTAATGAAAATTTACACACTTAAAAGGTTACAAACAATAGTAAATGAACATAAATATTTCAAATATCATAAATTTGCAAAAATCTTATTTAGAACAAAAATTTTTTTATAAATGAATGATTGTTAATTGACATTACTTGTCCTCTCCTGATGAGATCTGACAGTTGATTGGTCAGTATTTCTGTCTCATCACAAAGCCTTAACAGTTCAGATCTTTGTGGACCAGTACAGGAATCGGCTACTTTACGACCTTCCGCGACAACTAATTTAGTAGCTTGTTCACCTGAAAAAAAATATATACGTCAAAACAGAAGTATTAAGTTCTTATTTTTATACCTCAGTATGTATTTTCTATATATATTGTTTATTGGATAAACTTTCTATTTTTTCACATTTGTCACAAACAAAATATTTATCAGTCAATAGTTTCAATGAATATTTACTGGTGATAACTATTAACTGGTCTTTAAATAGGAAGATGAACCATTTACTAATGATATCACATTAATACCTTTGATGTTTGATTTCGGTACAATAAAACACTTATTTACTGTCTATTCGAACAATAGCAAGTTTATGGTTTCCCTCGACACCAACTACTTCCCTCCGCTTCGCGTCGGGAAAACAATGTGGTTATTGTCTTCCTAGCCAGTAAATAGGTGTATAATATTACAACTACAATCTATAAAGATAAGTACAACGAAGCATCGTAACATGTCATACAAATACTACTTCAAGAGAAAAAAAAGTTATAAGAAGTCTATGAGTAGAGTTATTGGTCACCTTAAGGTGTAACCCCCGTATAACCGTCTCACTGTGAATGCATCATCTGTCTTGTGAGGAATAATAATGAAAATGCAGAAACATAAAGGGGATTCAAATTTGTATTGTAATACACATTTGTTAGGCTACAAGTTGAGACTATTTTACTGTCAAATAACAGAGGTAAGAGGCTCTCAAGAGCATGTTTCACTCATCTGGTCAATAACTTTTATAGGAACAGCCTAGGGCCCTTTGACCATGTTTGATTCAAGTTGGGATTTTGGTTTCAGAGGGAAAAATC
This sequence comes from Modiolus philippinarum, assembly GCA_002080025.1. Taxonomy (NCBI): domain Eukaryota; kingdom Metazoa; phylum Mollusca; class Bivalvia; order Mytilida; family Modiolidae; genus Modiolus; species Modiolus philippinarum. The sequence goes on along the minus strand of MJUU01007462.1, from coordinate 23,026 downwards.
TTTAAACCTAATATCAACGAGGCTAAACGTTAAATTTAGATCCCCATGATCAGCCATGAGGTGTTCTGATTGGCATAGAATTTCCTGAGAAGATGACCTTTAAATATATTTTTAAATAGGTTAAATGTTAAGCAATATGTTCTCTGTGAGGGAGACATAATCTTTGAAAGGTGGGGCTTTCCACTATTGTGACTAAATTTGTTCCTGTCTGGCCTAGTAGTTTCATACAAGAATATCTTAAAAAGTAGTATATTATAGGGTTCACTGTTCAACTATTTTGCATTTTGGCAGCCATCTTGGATGGAAAGGGACTTGCCAAACACATCTTTTAAAAAGGATGACCTTAGGATTTTTGGGACCAAGAATGGATCAAACTGGCTACCGGTATGTTGCTTCAGAGGGACAAACTCTGAGTGTGTTTTCCATAGGGTCAAATGTTGAACTATATCCTTCCCTCCCCTCCCCAACACACAGATTTTAAAATACATATATTTATGGTATAAACATTTGATTCATAGAATAAAGTATCCTTTGAGAAAACTGGTACTTTGTAGGATCTTGTTACTTGCTTGTTTTAAATTTAGTTGCAGATTGCACTGTGGCCTCTGTTTGTATTCTTTTTATTCAACTATCCTTCAAAAGCTGTTGTCCCCTTTTCAGTTAGCCCCAGTTTAGTATTTTCATATTAGTTTTATGCTGCTATATACATGCAATATTGTAATGTGCTTATGTTTGTAACCCTAATTTTTATTGGATGGCGTCAAAATTTTCAGGGAGTAAAATCCATGGTTTACTGTCCGTACCAATAGCAACGTAATGGACAGATGCAATTCAAATTCCTTTAATTTCAAAGTTAATTTGAAACCTTATTTTACATATGCATTAAAATAGAGATAAAAAGCTGTATTTTAGGATTTCAGGGGAAATAATCTAAGATATTTCTATCACATACATTTGTTTTCCAAATCTGCTAACATGTCATCGGAAAACTTTGTTTACAACAGTAAACTCTACCGTTTAACTTAAAGATCCTAAACAAGAGTGGACCCTAACAGATGTCTCGCCCGTCCCTGCTTGTCGCTAAAACAGTCATGTACTACTCAAGAGCAACCTACAAGCCAAATATTATTACTATTCCACTTACAGTAATTAAGAAACTATTATAATCAGAAACACTCAACTTTGTTCACTAGAACATGAAATTGAGGTCAAGGTCAAAAGCCATATGGCAGACTGACATGTACTAACCAAAACCAAGCTATATACCAAATATCATTGACCTATGGCTTGTAGTTATTGAGAAACAGACTTAAGCAAAAAAACTTAATCTGGTCACTTGACCGTGAAATTGAGGTCAAGGTCAAAAGCCATATGGCAGACTGACATGTACTAATGAAGACCAAGCTATATACCAAATATCATTGACCTATGGATTGTAGTTATTGAGAAACAGACTTAAGCAAAAAAAATTTAACCTGCTCACTGGACCGTGAAATTGAGGTCAAGGTCAAAAGCCATATGGCAGACTGACATGTACTAACCAAGACCAAGCTATATATTATATATCATTGACCTATGGCTTGTAGTTATTGAGAAACAGACTTAAGCAAAAAAACTTAACCTGGTCACTGGACCGTGAAATTGAGGTCAAGGTCAAAAGCCATATGGCAGAC
>MJUU01007462.1:5613-15906 GCA_002080025.1 Modiolus philippinarum | reverse complement strand
TCTCCCTACAAACAAAATATGACGGGTCTAAGTGTAACAGTTACTGAGAAAAGGACTTGAATGTGAAACTATGTCGCAGATTTTCTAAGTTCACTGAACCATGCAATTGAGGTCAAGGCAACACGACAGGTGTCAGACTGCCGTGTACCCATATAGATCTCACTATAGACCAAATATGACAAGTCTAGGTGTTATAGTTCCTGAGAAAAGGACTTGAATGTGAAACTATGTCGCAATGTTTATGTGCTTATTGAACCATGAAAACAAGGTCAAGGTCATCCAAAATATATGCTGCTGGAAAGGTCATCACTTGGTGGTGCTGTGGACCAAAGATGATGTTTGTATGTATTACCCTTGAAAAGTTATGAAGGTTTTAGAAAAAAGTTTACGCCGCCGCCGCCGCCGTCGCGGGATTGCTATACCTATGTCTCGCCTTCAGCGACTTTCGTCGCAGGCGAGACAAAAATTATTCCAGGAACTTCATACTAGCAAATAATTTTTAATGTTTAGAATATGGCAACTGAGACTGGCACTATTTTTAAAATTTAACTAATTCACTGTATTGTTCTAATTAAAAAGAGTTATTGAACTGATTTATTACTTAACAGGGTTTGGTCTTAATTATAAAAGATAACCTGCTTCTCATAGTTTTGTGAAGAAGAAGAGCATTTTTGTTAATAAAATAAATTCAGCAGTAAAGGTTTGAAACGATCAACATAATAGTGAAGATTCCTGTAAACATGTCCTTCAAAATATGATATTATGATTATGCACATATTTTCAGTATGTCATTTTTTCAAAATCATACCATCTATTCTAACCCAAACTTATTAACTTTCCAACATGACCAAGGTTACTTCCTTATGACTAGCCAAATTTTGTGTAACACATGCAAACAGTAGCAGGGACATTTTAAGCAACTCATAACATCTCAAGTATTTCACATCATATCCTTGAATAGGTTAATTTGTTGAATGCTTGGAAGCAACAAATTTCATTAAATGTAAATAATGTAACATTAGCAGCATTTAAGTCTTTTTTAAATCTGATTTTAATTTAAAGAATTGCAAGAAATGCCATTTTATTTCTTTCTGATTTCTGATATTCTATAAAAGAGCAGGAGTACAGTTTTATATTATCTGCTGTTAGCCCTGAAAATTTACACTGTATTTTCTTGATGATATTAATTTACATAGTCAGAAAATTTGCCATTTAACTGATAGCCTCATGCAACTTACCACAAGAAAATTCATCATCAGATACAGGCACTGTCAAAATGTGGAATAAGTAATATACATGTAGGAGAAAAAAAATCAGTATCATTTTCCAATTGCTCAATTGTGACAATATTTTACAATGTCACTATACTTAACACACTGTCTGTCTTTGTAGTACATGTAATTTGTAATTTATGACATTAAACTCTGTATAAAACAACAGAATACCAAAATCGGCCATTTTATTTTATGTCTCTTCAGTGCAGATGAAACTCACAACGTTCAAAAAACCAAACTTATTAAACCAACAATTTACTCAGTTCATAGCATACTCATTTTTTTCTTTGCTTTTAAATGAGGCAATGGGTTCTAGAAAATAATATCATACTGATCATAATTAATCTATCAATATTGCTGTATTTACCAAGTCAAAGAATACCAAAATTAAACCCTGTATGTATATCAATCAATTTAAAAAATCATTATACATGTGTCTTTACAAAGTTTTATGTAAGTCAAATAAGTGTTATCACCAAGTTTATCATATCACATATTCATTGGAAGTTAACCTACCATTTCTTTGAACATTACATATCATAACACTTGTTTGTTCAGCAGTGTATTGGAAGTTAACGTTTCAGTAACTACTATTTCCTTATATTATACAGTAAAAATAAATATTGCAATACTCACTTGTTTGTTTAGCTGTAATATACATCTTTACAGAACTTATCAAAACTGGTGTCAGATTTTTAACTTCATCAAGAGAACGAATTAACATCATACGATGGACTTGGTGGGTCAGCTCTTTCTCTCTACCATCTACCAGCTTGGTCATGTTTGTCAAAACAGGACTTAAATTCTATATAAAATTAAGTCATACATGTAATCAATTAAGTACAATTCCATGTAAAATTCACAATATTTAAGACCTATTTTCATAAATAAACATTACAATAATTTCTTATTTTACCACATGCCAATTATTTTTATGCGTTTTATTCAAAGGGGTTGTTTTTACATTGTTGTATCACAGGGATATTTTAACAGGTCTTTTAAGGAGTTTGAAAGACATTGTCTTGTAGTGTGATTCTGATCAAGAACTCATTGTTTAAGGATTTGTATTCCTTTGACAATCATCCAATATTACTACATTGCCTGCACAAAAATCTTCAACCACCCCCTACTCTTAGCACTTAATTTGTTTTCAAATTTCATACACAGCATAAAAAAAGCTTAAATGTTTCTAAAAACTACCAGGGTATTGTACTACCTACAACGTCTGTTTGACTGCAAGGTATTCCAGTATACCTTTACAGGTAACAACCTTACCTTAACAAATGTAACTAAATCTTCCATACTATCTACAACTTCTGTGATTGCTAAGTATTCAAGTACACCTTTGCAGGTACGAATAATCTTCCTGACTTCAGACTCGTCAAAACAGAACAAAAGCTGTGATGTCCCTTGTAAAATACCTGTTTGGAAAAAAACAATTCATAAATATAAAATATATGCATACCTGTATGTTCAGAAAGTGTAGTTACCCTAGGTTGGTTCTTTGCTTTCTGTTTACCCTTTTATTAAGGAAATTCTATTTCATACATATAAAAATACTGCAACTTACACTTTCTAAGACGTCATGTTTCTGCGGGAAACAATTTCAAATTGCCTGTTTATCGTGGATTCTCGTGAGTCACATGACGAGACTTACAGACCCTATAGAGCAAATTGTCCTGAGCAGTTTTTATAAGAACTTGTGAATGCTTCACAATATAAAATTGGAACTGCCTTTAAATTAATAGCTGATGTTTTATTAGTTATCCTCAAAATCATATACAACTGGTCAATGAAACCCCAAACTACAAAGCAACCAATATCTGATATCATAAATCTTCTGACCATTATTTAAAGTTCATTTCATACCAACCTCTGGATCCTTCAATAAGCTTCTTTCTAGCTGCAGCTGAGTATGGATCTGCTCTAAGCATATCAGAAGCCTGAAGTAGGAACGTCGAAGCTTCATCCACACGATTAAGACATGGTGGCATGTCTTGTTTGAGAATCTGGTCATCACTGCTGTTACAAGTATCATAACCAACCTACAAAACAATGTCAAACAAAATCCTGATAAACATGATTAAAAAAAAACCCTGATAAACACAATTAAGACATGGTGCCATGTCTTGTTTGAGGAGCTGATCACCACTGCTGTTACAACTATCATAACCAACCTACAAAACAATGTCAAGCATAAAAGAGGGTGGGTAAGAGGGGGTATGGTCCCAGAATCCCGAGGAAATAATTGTCAAATCCCGTATTCCCGAAAAAACAAAATTTTCAATCCTGATTCCCGAAAAATGACAAAGCAAATCCTGGATCCCGTTAAACGTTAATCCCAAATTCCCGCTAAATAAAATGGCCAATCCCATCGTCCCATAAAAGGTCCTTCCGCCCCTCATAGAACAATGTCATACAAAACCATGATAAAGACAAAACACTATTCAAAATGACTGTGACATGGTGGCATGTCCTGTTTGATGATCTGATCATCACTGCTGTTACAAGTATCATAACCAACCTACAATGCGAAAACAAAAGCCTGATAAACATGATTAAGACATGGTGGCATGTCTTGTTAATCATTGCTGTTACTAGTATCATAAACAACCTATGAAACAATATAAAATAAAAACACTGATCTAAATATTTTTTTTTCTGTTGAATTCACTTACATCAAAAGACAATGACCCAAATCTACCAGATTACATGCATTTTGTTAATAAGAGGTGATATGATAGACTAAGTATGAAACCAAATTTATACTCAAAAGAACTGTGGTCTTATACAAACACATACCCCATAAACATAGAAAGCAGGCACAGCCTGCAAAGCTCACATTGTTGCACAGCATTGTTACAAATAACAGGAATTTACTATAATTATTTTGCTAACAGATTTATTCATATGTAAAATTAATGTCTCTGACTGCATTCAAAGCATTCATTGCAGCTGTTATCCCAAAATGCATCATGCTTACCAATATGGTTAATGTGGGGCATGTCAGTAAGCAGGAATGAACTTTAACCATTCTACCTAACTAAGTCACTCATCCATAAAATATCGGTCAAAGACAGCAGCCGAAGCATGCATTGTAGATATCATTCCAAAATGCATCATACATACAAATATGGTTGATGTAGGGCATATCAGTAAGTGGGAATGGACTTTAACCATTCTACCTAACCAAGTCGCTCATGCGTAAAATGTAGGTAAGAGACAGCATCCGAAGCATGCATTGTTGCTGTCTTCCCAAAATGCATCATACATCACAGTATCATTGAGGTGGGCCATGTCAGTAAGCAGGAATGGACTTTAACCATTCTACCTAACCAAGTCGCTCATGCGTATTATGTAGGTCAGAGACAGCATCGGAAGCATGCATTGTTCTTGTCATCCCAAAATGCATCACACATACAAATATGGCTGATGTGGGCATATCAGTAAGCGGGTGTGGACTTTAATCATTCTACCTAACAAAGTCGCTCATGCATAAAATATTGGTCAGAGACAGCATCTGAAGCATGCATTGTTGTTGTCATCCCAAAATGCATCATACATAACATTATGGTCGAGCTGGGCCATGTCAGTAAGCGGGAATGGACTTTAACCATTCTACCTTACCAAGTCGCTCATGGGTAAAATGTAGGTCAGAGACAGCATCCAAAGCATGCATTTCAGTGGTCATCCCAAAATGCATCAGGCATACCAATATGGTTGATGTGGGGCATGTCAGTAAGCAGGAATGGACCTTAACCATTCTTCCTAACCGGACGCGGACGCCGACGCTAGGGGTATCACATAAGCCCCCCTCACTTCGTGAGGTGAGCTAAAAATTATTCTGAAAAACTTCAAATCTCTGTTCTGAAAACATGAATTCAGCAGTACAATCTCTTTGTTACTTAGTAGTAAGAATATTCTCATTTTAAGTGAAGATTAACAATTAATTGTTTACCTGGTTTTGCTATTTATCCTTCTACAAACTATCTCCTATCGTGATTACAAAAGCAACATACCCTGACAAGATTTTCTACAGCAGTCTTGACTGTCATAACAGGTTGTCCCAAATCTGGCATAGCATTCCCATCTTCTGCCTCTTCATGAAGAATAACCAGTCTTGATACCTAACAAAAATATATTTTAAATCATTCAATAGAACATAATTGTAGAGGAACATAAAACAAATTTAATAGCATTTCAAAGTTCTTTTGTAGATGTAGAAAGCAATAAAAATGCAACTCATATTATTGTTACAGTGCTGTTTTTTAGTTTCTGAGGAACAAAGCTATAATTTGGTCACTAAAAACAACGATGATAGATCATTGTTTGGTCTTTATATCAATAAAATTTACTTACTTACTAAAAACAACCTGTGTTTTGGTTTGTTAGAATTTTTTACCAAGTTGTGTTTGATCACTGGAAAAACTTTTTTTCAGTTCCTGTGAAACGAACCTGTTTTTGTCATCAAGAAAACCGGGTGTGTTTTGGTCAATGAAAACCTATTTCATGTTTTGGTTTATTGACAAACAATAACAAAGAAAACTGACAAGCTTTTAAGAAAAAACACAGATTTTGATGCAAATACAACATAAAAATCTGAAGATACTTTAGATGAAGAATATTTTTACATTTGGATGGGAAATAAATAAACTGTCATTAACCCTTTCGCGGCAGGTGTATCCTTTTCTCTCGCGATGGTGTTAAGACAAAAAAAATAATGGGATTTATGTACAGCAAACTTGAAGTCTATATGAGCTTTATAACTCAAAAGCACTGTAACTGTAAAGTTCAAACTACAGTTGGTATGTAGATGGTAACAGGAAAATATTTTATTACTGACATGAAGGAAATAATATGTTTTCTTTCTTTAGATAGGTTGTCCAGCATTTATATTTGTACAAATAAGTGATAAAATCTGGATTAGATTTGGTTCTAGTTTCATGTAATGTTAATTGTCTAACTCATCTGACAAATCATTTGTAATGAGTACATACAACTGTCCTCATTTCCATGAATACAAGTAGTACCTAGCATAGTTACAATAAGAAGGAACTTCTTAATGCCATTCTTAAAAATATCTGCAATGTTCATCTCTTTTTATTGCTATTGTGCTGTCAATGAAACAAACCATACAAGGAAACATTGTAAGTAATTGCTGAAACAGGATAGAAAATCTTAGGTTTTTTTTTATTATGGTCTGATTGGGCAAAATACTTTAACCTGAATAAAATAATAAAATTTTGAAGAAAATGATGAAAAAAAACAATATGAAATTTAATTTGTTCATGAATGTGGTGGAAGAGGATGAAAATGGAAGATTTGAATTGGTTTGATGATTCAATACTAGAATAATACTGAGTAATAATAAACTCTTGTAATGTTAGATCTGCATTCCCATAGACATGATAACATCCAAAGGTAAGCCATTTTTCACTTGGTGCAAAACTGAATTGGATTTGACCCAACTCCTTTTGGGTAGAATATATTATAGTTCAAAAGGTTATAGACATGGGACCTAAACTGATACAAAAGCTCACCCTGATTTTGGCTTGGTGAGATAAAAAGCATAATAATATTTATTTATTTAAATGCACATTTATACCCATATACATTAGGGTTGAAGGCATACATGAATAATAACAAAACCATAATAAAACAAAACAAAGATTACAAAATGAAAAATCATGCAGTTGTTGAGTCCACTCTCCTCAGCGCAAAAGACCTTGTAACGAATGAAGCAGTATACTGCACGATTTGTGGACAATTTAAACATACATATAGTTTATCTGGTTTACTTTCAATATTTGGTATTAAACGTTTTATTTCCTGTAGATAGTTTTCTCTCAGTATTGTGTTATTATTACATGAAAATAAGAAATGTTCTTCATCATCAATGGTGTTGGAATTGCAGTTCTTGCATTTTCTGTTTTCTCGTTTAATAATAATAAGTTAACGAGATCACCGGATTCAATGGATATGATTCTAATACTACACTATTTAACAATATGATGTCACTTTTTGTTAGGCCTCTGTTGTTTACACTGATAATGCCAACCTAGTGTTTTTCATACTAGAATCTTTCTGTGTTATTTTTCATGCCTTGTTATGTCGTATTGTAGACTGTGGCCATCAAAATATGCAGACAGTCTGTCAAATGCATTCCATACTCGTGATCTTTTTTTTCAATTTGGCTTTAATGTAGCAGTAACTTATAATGTCTAGGACGAGTGACAAATATTGAGTAATGTCAGATTTTAATATTGCCATTTTAACCAAAACATTGACCACACCTGACCTGAAGTTATTTACAATAAATATATCAAGTAGACTTTAAGTACATCACTTTAAACATCCTGGAATTTTTGTTGGGCTGAATGTATTTTTCACAGTACTTAACAGTAATGTACTTGATTTTTTTATATTTTTGCTTCTGTTTATAAAGATAAAAAAATAAATTTTATTTATAGAATTTACAACAAAAAACATAAATTAATACAATTTCAAATTTTAAAGGAATTGAAGGACCTTGGTAAAAATAAAAGGACTTTCACAAAGGATGCTCTTTAAGTAACAATCTTTATAAAAAATATAAAAATATGAAAATCTTTCCATATTAAACTACTTTGAACCACATAATATGACATTTGGCCATGTTGTAAACTAATACACAAAAGTTGGACATGCTGTATAGCAATACATAAAAGATGAATTAATGTATCCAGCTGGTGTACTGAATATGAAATATGTGGTATTCTTTGCCTTTCGTCATAAGCTGTATTTTATACATACAAGCTTTCACAATAGCCTAAGGTTTAAACCACAAATCATTCTGTTTATTAATGGTTTAGAATTATTAAGATTTATTTTTCCTTTATTATATAATTGAAGGAAACAATGTGTGAAAAGCACCATTAATTACTGAATCTTACTGTTTAAATACAAATATAATAACTTTTAAACTTCTCCTTAAATTTTAGAAGTTCCTAATCGTTTAAAATCTTGTTTTAATCTGATCATGGATAACTAGAAAAAATAACAATAAAGATCAAATTCTTTGAAGATTAAATTTGTTTAACTTGGAATTTAAAAACATAACGCTGATGGATATCAGAAAAACTGGGCCAAGGCTATGTAAGATTCCAATCATTTTAAGGGGAATCTTAAATTCCGAACTTCCGACGATGCAATTGAAAATAAATATCAAAGTAGGGCAAGGTACAAAACATTTAGCAAAACCACTTATTCTACTCTTAAAATATTTTTCCAGTTTTGGGGGATGAGGGGCATGCCCTTTACTTCCCCTCTAAACATAATTCTTATTTTACTAAGAAACTAAGTAGCCATTAAATCACCTTTTATTAGAAATTGTCTTTTTAATACAATACAATGTACATGTGCATTTGCAAAGCTCTGTTGAAGGCCTCATGGTGACTTTAAGATGAAGAACAACAATAACAACTTGTTCCATTCCTTAGTATTACTATGTATTTGTAGAGACTTTGCCTAATGTGCATTTACTCCATATCATTTCATTGTAAATTATCTACATTTATAAGTCTAATGTTAAGACAAAACATTTTTAGGGAGGTTCGCTAGTGAATTTTAAAATAACAAGTATTTCAATTTAATGTGATTTCTTGTTAAAAAATTGAAAATCAAGAAATTTAAGCCAAAAAAATTGACAGGTTACCTGAGATAGGAGTGTTTCAAAAAATGGTGGGAAACTGAACTCCTCTGCATTTTTCATAGGTTTAACATGAGCAATGTTTATCAAGTAATGAATGTGAGAAAATAACACCAATTGAATAAAATTTTGTCAGAATGCTCCAAAGATGTATAAAATGAAATTAAGAAAAAAAAATAGGAGGTAATCGGCAAAAAATTCCTAAAGCTTTTAAATGGATAAAAGCAGAGAGGTCCGAAAATCTGACAGAAATACATAAATATGACCAGCGAACATCCTTAATACTAATGACCCATGTCAGACTGTCCTTTGTACAGAGACAAGACACTAAAATTGACTTTATTAGTAATATTACTTAAATTAACCAATTTAACATGAGAGAGATCAAGATAATCTTGGACTTTATTATCAGATGACCATGAAAATCAAGTGTGCGTCAAGTACCAGGTAAATGTAGGTAGTTTCTAAAAAAACAATCACATTTCCGAACAGTGATGGCCACAGTAATGTGCTGGCGGCCATGCTATATTGACATTACACATAAGCATTTATTAAAGTAGGGTATAATCAATGGACAGATACAAAGAACTACTGCTCTATTCTATATGCATGTCATACTTAAGAATATTTAATTTTTCCCATAATCTCCAACTTTAGTTTGTATTTATTTGTTTCAATTTTCTGGGTTACTGATACCACTGTCTTACTCTAACCATTACAGAACTGACAGAGGGCCAACTAACCCACAAATTCTGCCTGGGCTTATGAAAATTTTGAATAGCCCAGCTGGCTACCAAAATTTCTTAAATTTATTGTTAGACACATAGCTGGGTTAATAGAATATACAGTTGAGCTACTAACTGCCATCTGTCAGTGCCAGTAGCCCAGCTGGCCATATAGATTCAGGCATGAAGGTACATGTACATCACTGCAGAAAATGTGACAACATTTATCTGATAACAGCTGAATTCCCATTAACTTTGCTAATGATTAACTACGCCAAATGTAAATATTGCTTTTCAATAAGCATATTTAGATTTAATCTCCACTATGTAAGTGAAACAGTACATACAGCATTGTTGTTAAATCTTTACTTCTGGTTTTTGTTGGCAAAAATATTGATCATCTCCTAAATGCTTTACACCATAACTAAATTAAACAATTTTTCCTACTGGTAGTATTTGGCATTGCACAATATCATGTTCTTCTTTCATAATTGATGATGTTGTTATACCAAATCTATTTAGAAGTATTTCAATTGAAGTTTCGTGTAAGAAGGCTTGATATCATAGTCAGCGAAAATTATGTCCTTAGCTAGCTGTCAGTAACTGC